>JASXSY010003305.1:0-56502 GCA_034509805.1 Sipha maydis
GGGTTGATTAAATGCATAATTGAAATGAGGGTTATCCAAATCTATTCCAAATGTTCTACTGAACATTTTGTACAAATTTCATAAACATCACCTAAATTCCCAAGTGTCCAGGATCCAGCATATCGAGAACAATTTAACTATTTGAGTATATTATATATTGTTGTTGTTTGTTTACTATTTCACTGGCCCTCAAGGGTTGATTAAATGCATAATTGAAATGAGGGTTATTCAAATCGTTTCCAAAATATCTACTGAACATTTTGTACAAAATTCATAAACATCGCCCAAATGCTCAAGTGTCCAGGATCCAGCATATCGAGAAAAATTGAACTATTTGAGTATATTTTATATTGTTGTTGATTGTTTACAATTTCACTGGCCCTCAAGGGTTGATTAAAAGCATAATTGAAATGAGGGTTATTCAAATCGATTCCAAATGTTCTACTGAACATTTTGTACAAATTTCATAAACATCACCTAAATTCCCAAGTGTCCAGGATCCAGCATATCGAGAACAATTTAACTATTTGAGTATATTATATATTGTTGTTGTTTGTTTACTATTTCACTGGCCCTCAAGGGTTGATTAAATGCATAATTGAAATGAGGGTTATTCAAATCGTTTCCAAAATATCTACTGAACATTTTGTACAAAATTCATAAACATCGCCCAAATGCACAAGTGTCCAGGATCCAGCATATCGAGAAAAATTGAACTATTTTAGTATATTATATATTGTTGTTGTTTGTTTACTATTTCACTGGCCCTCAAGGGTTGATTAAATGCATAATTGAAATGAAGGTTATTCAAATCGATTCCAAATGTTCCTCTGAACATTTTGTACAAATTTCATAAACATCGCCCAGATGCCCAAGTGTCCAGGATCCAGCATATCGAGAAAAATTGAACTATTTGTGTATATTATTAATTGTTGTTGTTTGTTTACTATTTCACTGGCCCTCATGGGTTGAAAAAATGCATAATTGAAATGAAGGTTATCCAAATCTATTCCAAATGTTCTACTGAACATTTTGTACAAATTTCATAAACATCACCTAAATTCCCAAGCGTCCAGGATCCAAAATATCGAGAAAAATTTAACTATTTTAGTATATTATATATTGTTGTTGTTTGTTTACTATTTCACTGGCCCTCAAGGGTTGATTAAATGCATAATTGAAATGAGGGTTATTCAAATCGTTTCCAAAATATCTACTGAACATTTTGTACAAAATTCATAAACATCGCCCAAATGCTCAAGTGTCCAGGATCCAGCATATCGAGAAAAATTGAACTATTTGAGTATATTATATATTGTTGTTGATTGTTTACAATTTCACTGGCCCTCAAGGGTTGATTATATGCATAATTGAAATTAGGGTTATTCAAATCAATTCCAAATGTTCTACTGAACATTTTGAATAAATTTCATAAAAATCGCCCATATGCCCAAGTGTCCAGGATCCAGCATATCGAGAAAAATTGAACTATTTGAGTATATTTTATATTGTTGTTGATTGTTTACAATTTCACTGGCCCTCAAGGGTTGATTAAAAGCATAATTGAAATGAGGGTTATCCAAATCTATTCCAAATGTTCTACTGAACATTTTGTACAAATTTCATAAACTTCACCTAAATTCCCAAGCGTCCAGGATCCAGCATATCGAGAAAAATTTAACTATTTTAGTATATTATATATTGTTGTTGTTTGTTTACTATTTCACTGGCCCTCAAGGGTTGATTAAATGCATAATTGAAATGAGGGTTATCCAAATCTATTCCAAATGTTCTACTGAACATTTTGTACAAATTTCATAAACATCACCTAAATTCCCAAGTGTCCAGGATCCAGCATATCGAGAACAATTTAACTATTTGAGTATATTATATATTGTTGTTGTTTGTTTACTATTTCACTGGCCCTCAAGGGTTGATTAAATGCATAATTGAAATGAGGGTTATTCAAATCGTTTCCAAAATATCTACTGAACATTTTGTACAAAATTCATAAACATCGCCCAAATGCTCAAGTGTCCAGGATCCAGCATATCGAGAAAAATTGAACTATTTGAGTATATTTTATATTGTTGTTGATTGTTTACAATTTCACTGGCCCTCAAGGGTTGATTAAAAGCATAATTGAAATGAGGGTTATTCAAATCGATTCCAAATGTTCTACTGAACATTTTGTACAAATTTCATAAACATCACCTAAATTCCCAAGTGTCCAGGATCCAGCATATCGAGAACAATTTAACTATTTGAGTATATTATATATTGTTGTTGTTTGTTTACTATTTCACTGGCCCTCAAGGGTTGAATAAATGCATAATTGAAATGAGGGTTATTCAAATCGATTCCAATATATCTACTGAACATTTTGTACAAAATTCATAAACATCGCCCAAATGCCCAAGTGTCCAGGATCCAGCATATCGAGAAAAATTGAACTATTTGTGTATATTATTAATTGTTGTTGTTTGTTTACTATTTCACTGGCCCTCATGGGTTGAAAAAATGCATAATTGAAATGAGGGTTATCCAAATCTATTCCAAATGTTCTACTGAACATTTTGTACAAATTTCATTAACATCACCAAAATTCCCAAGCGTCCAGGATCCAGCATATCGAGAAAAATTTAACTATTTTAGTATATTATATATTGTTGTTGTTTGTTTACTATTTCACTGGCCCTAAAGGGTTGATTAAATGCATAATTGAAATGAGGGTTATCCAAATCTATTCCAAATGTTCTACTGAACATTTTGTACAAATTTCATAAACATCACCTAAATTCCCAAGTGTCCAGGATCCAGCATATCGAGAAAAATTTAACTATTTGAGTATATTATATAATGTTGTTGTTTGTTTACTATTTCACTGGCCCTCAAGGGTTGATTAAATGCATAATTGAAATGAGGGTTATTCAAATCGTTTCCAAAATATCTACTGAACATTTGGAATAAATTTCATAAAAATCGCCCATATGCCCAAGTGTCCAGGATCCAGCATATCGAGAAAAATTGAACTATTTGAGTATATTTTATATTGTTGTTGATTGTTTACAATTTCACTGGCCCTCAAGGGTTGATTAAAAGCATAATTGAAATGAGGGTTATTCAAATCGATTCCAAATGTTCTACTGAACATTTTGTACAAATTTCATAAACATCACCTAAATTCCCAAGTGTCCAGGATCCAGCATATCGAGAACAATTTAACTATTTGAGTATATTATATATTGTTGTTGTTTGTTTACTATTTCACTGGCCCTCAAGGGTTGATTAAATGCATAATTGAAATGAAGGTTATTCAAATCGATTCCAAATGTTCCTCTGAACATTTTGTACAAATTTCATAAACATCGCCCAGATGCCCAAGTGTCCAGGATCCAGCATATCGAGAAAAATTGAACTATTTGTGTATATTATTAATTGTTGTTGTTTGTTTACTATTTCACTGGCCCTCATGGGTTGAAAAAATGCATAATTGAAATGAGGGTTATCCAAATCTATTCCAAATGTTCTACTGAACATTTTGTACAAATTTCATAAACATCACCTAAATTCCCAAGCGTCCAGGATCCAGCATATCGAGAAAAATTTAACTATTTTAGTATATTATATATTGTTGTTGTTTGTTTACTATTTCACTGGCCCTCAAGGGTTGATTAAATGCATAATTGAAATGAGGGTTATCCAAATCTATTCCAAATGTTCTACTGAACATTTTGTACAAATTTCATAAACATCACCTAAATTCCCAAGTGTCCAGGATCCAGCATATCGAGAACAATTTAACTATTTGAGTATATTATATATTGTTGTTGTTTGTTTACTATTTCACTGGCCCTCAAGGGTTGATTAAATGCATAATTGAAATGAGGGTTATTCAAATCGTTTCCAAAATATCTACTGAACATTTTGTACAAAATTCATAAACATCGCCCAAATGCTCAAGTGTCCAGGATCCAGCATATCGAGAAAAATTGAACTATTTGAGTATATTTTATATTGTTGTTGATTGTTTACAATTTCACTGGCCCTCAAGGGTTGATTAAAAGCATAATTGAAATGAGGGTTATTCAAATCGATTCCAAATGTTCCTCTGAACATTTTGTACAAATTTCATAAACATCGCCCAGATGCCCAAGTGTCCAGGATCCAGCATATCGAGAAAAATTGAACTATTTGTGTATATTATTAATTGTTGTTGTTTGTTTACTATTTCACTGGCCCTCATGGGTTGAAAAAATGCATAATTGAAATGAGGGTTATCCAAATCTATTCCAAATGTTCTACTGAACATTTTGTACAAATTTCATAAACATCACCTAAATTCCCAAGCGTCCAGGATCCAAAATATCGAGAAAAATTTAACTATTTTAGTATATTATATATTGTTGTTGTTTGTTTACTATTTCACTGGCCCTCAAGGGTTGATTAAATGCATAATTGAAATGAGGGTTATTCAAATCGTTTCCAAAATATCTACTGAACATTTTGTACAAAATTCATAAACATCGCCCAAATGCTCAAGTGTCCAGGATCCAGCATATCGAGAAAAATTGAACTATTTGAGTATATTTTATATTGTTGTTGATTGTTTACAATTTCACTGGCCCTCAAGGGTTGATTAAAAGCATAATTGAAATGAGGGTTATTCAAATCGATTCCAAATGTTCTACTGAACATTTTGAATAAATTTCATAAAAATCGCCCATATGCCCAAGTGTCCAGGATCCAGCATATCGAGAAAAATTGAACTATTTGAGTATATTTTATATTGTTGTTGATTGTTTACAATTTCACTGGCCCTCAAGGGTTGATTAAAAGCATAATTGAAATGAGGGTTATTCAAATCGATTCCAAATGTTCTACTGAACATTTTGTACAAATTTCATAAACATCACCTAAATTCCCAAGTGTCCAGGATCCAGCATATCGAGAACAATTTAACTATTTGAGTATATTATATATTGTTGTTGTTTGTTTACTATTTCACTGGCCCTCAAGGGTTGATTAAATGCATAATTGAAATGAAGGTTATTCAAATCGATTCCAAATGTTCCTCTGAACATTTTGTACAAATTTCATAAACATCGCCCAGATGCCCAAGTGTCCAGGATCCAGCATATCGAGAAAAATTCAACTATATGTGTATATTATTAATTGTTGTTGTTTGTTTACTATTTCACTGGCCCTCATGGGTTGAAAAAATGCATAATTGAAATGAGGGTTATCCAAATCTATTCCAAATGTTCTACTGAACATTTTGTACAAATTTCATAAACATCACCTAAATTCCCAAGCGTCCAGGATCCAGCATATCGAGAAAAATTTAACTATTTTAGTATATTATATATTGTTGTTGTTTGTTTACTATTTCACTGGCCCTCAAGGGTTGATTAAATGCATAATTGAAATGAGGGTTATCCAAATCTATTCCAAATGTTCTACTGAACATTTTGTACAAATTTCATAAACATCACCTAAATTCCCAAGTGTCCAGGATCCAGCATATCGAGAACAATTTAACTATTTGAGTATATTATATATTGTTGTTGTTTGTTTACTATTTCACTGGCCCTCAAGGGTTGATTAAATGCATAATTGAAATGAGGGTTATTCAAATCGTTTCCAAAATATCTACTGAACATTTTGTACAAAATTCATAAACATCGCCCAAATGCTCAAGTGTCCAGGATCCAGCATATCGAGAAAAATTGAACTATTTGAGTATATTTTATATTGTTGTTGATTGTTTACAATTTCACTGGCCCTCAAGGGTTGATTAAAAGCATAATTGAAATGAGGGTTATTCAAATCGATTCCAAATGTTCTACTGAACATTTTGTACAAATTTCATAAACATCACCTAAATTCCCAAGTGTCCAGGATCCAGCATATCGAGAACAATTTAACTATTTGAGTATATTATATATTGTTGTTGTTTGTTTACTATTTCACTGGCCCTCAAGGGTTGATTAAATGCATAATTGAAATGAGGGTTATTCAAATCGTTTCCAAAATATCTACTGAACATTTTGTACAAAATTCATAAACATCGCCCAAATGCACAAGTGTCCAGGATCCAGCATATCGAGAAAAATTGAACTATTTTAGTATATTATATATTGTTGTTGTTTGTTTACTATTTCACTGGCCCTCAAGGGTTGATTAAATGCATAATTGAAATGAAGGTTATTCAAATCGATTCCAAATGTTCCTCTGAACATTTTGTACAAATTTCATAAACATCGCCCAGATGCCCAAGTGTCCAGGATCCAGCATATCGAGAAAAATTGAACTATTTGTGTATATTATTAATTGTTGTTGTTTGTTTACTATTTCACTGGCCCTCATGGGTTGAAAAAATGCATAATTGAAATGAGGGTTATCCAAATCTATTCCAAATGTTCTACTGAACATTTTGTACAAATTTCATAAACATCACCTAAATTCCCAAGCGTCCAGGATCCAAAATATCGAGAAAAATTTAACTATTTTAGTATATTATATATTGTTGTTGTTTGTTTACTATTTCACTGGCCCTCAAGGGTTGATTAAATGCATAATTGAAATGAGGGTTATTCAAATCGTTTCCAAAATATCTACTGAACATTTTGTACAAAATTCATAAACATCGCCCAAATGCTCAAGTGTCCAGGATCCAGCATATCGAGAAAAATTGAACTATTTGAGTATATTATATATTGTTGTTGATTGTTTACAATTTCACTGGCCCTCAAGGGTTGATTATATGCATAATTGAAATTAGGGTTATTCAAATCAATTCCAAATGTTCTACTGAACATTTTGAATAAATTTCATAAAAATCGCCCATATGCCCAAGTGTCCAGGATCCAGCATATCGAGAAAAATTGAACTATTTGAGTATATTTTATATTGTTGTTGATTGTTTACAATTTCACTGGCCCTCAAGGGTTGATTAAAAGCATAATTGAAATGAGGGTTATCCAAATCTATTCCAAATGTTCTACTGAACATTTTGTACAAATTTCATAAACATCACCTAAATTCCCAAGTGTCCAGGATCCAGCATATCGAGAACAATTTAACTATTTGAGTATATTATATATTGTTGTTGTTTGTTTACTATTTCACTGGCCCTCAAGGGTTGATTAAATGCATAATTGAAATGAAGGTTATTCAAATCGATTCCAAATGTTCCTCTGAACATTTTGTACAAATTTCATAAACATCGCCCAGATGCCCAAGTGTCCAGGATCCAGCATATCGAGAAAAATTGAACTATTTGTGTATATTTTATATTGTTGTTGATTGTTTACAATTTCACTGGCCCTCAAGGGTTGATTAAAAGCATAATTGAAATGAGGGTTATTCAAATCGATTCCAAATGTTCTACTGAACATTTTGTACAAATTTCATAAACATCACCTAAATTCCCAAGTGTCCAGGATCCAGCATATCGAGAACAATTTAACTATTTGAGTATATTATATATTGTTGTTGTTTGTTTACTATTTCACTGGCCCTCAAGGGTTGATTAAATGCATAATTGAAATGAAGGTTATTCAAATCGATTCCAAATGTTCCTCTGAACATTTTGTACAAATTTCATAAACATCGCCCAGATGCCCAAGTGTCCAGGATCCAGCATATCGAGAAAAATTGAACTATTTGTGTATATTATTAATTGTTGTTGTTTGTTTACTATTTCACTGGCCCTCATGGGTTGAAAAAATGCATAATTGAAATGAGGGTTATCCAAATCTATTCCAAATGTTCTACTGAACATTTTGTACAAATTTCATAAACATCACCTAAATTCCCAAGCGTCCAGGATCCAGCATATCGAGAAAAATTTAACTATTTTAGTATATTATATATTGTTGTTGTTTGTTTACTATTTCACTGGCCCTCAAGGGTTGATTAAATGCATAATTGAAATGAGGGTTATCCAAATCTATTCCAAATGTTCTACTGAACATTTTGTACAAATTTCATAAACATCACCTAAATTCCCAAGTGTCCAGGATCCAGCATATCGAGAACAATTTAACTATTTGAGTATATTATATATTGTTGTTGTTTGTTTACTATTTCACTGGCCCTCAAGGGTTGATTAAATGCATAATTGAAATGAGGGTTATTCAAATCGTTTCCAAAATATCTACTGAACATTTTGTACAAAATTCATAAACATCGCCCAAATGCTCAAGTGTCCAGGATCCAGCATATCGAGAAAAATTGAACTATTTGAGTATATTTTATATTGTTGTTGATTGTTTACAATTTCACTGGCCCTCAAGGGTTGATTAAAAGCATAATTGAAATGAGGGTTATTCAAATCGATTCCAAATGTTCTACTGAACATTTTGAATAAATTTCATAAAAATCGCCCATATGCCCAAGTGTCCAGGATCCAGCATATCGAGAAAAATTGAACTATTTGAGTATATTTTATATTGTTGTTGATTGTTTACAATTTCACTGGCCCTCAAGGGTTGATTAAAAGCATAATTGAAATGAGGGTTATTCAAATCGATTCCAAATGTTCTACTGAACATTTTGTACAAATTTCATAAACATCACCTAAATTCCCAAGTGTCCAGGATCCAGCATATCGAGAACAATTTAACTATTTGAGTATATTATATATTGTTGTTGTTTGTTTACTATTTCACTGGCCCTCAAGGGTTGATTAAATGCATAATTGAAATGAAGGTTATTCAAATCGATTCCAAATGTTCCTCTGAACATTTTGTACAAATTTCATAAACATCGCCCAGATGCCCAAGTGTCCAGGATCCAGCATATCGAGAAAAATTGAACTATATGTGTATATTATTAATTGTTGTTGTTTGTTTACTATTTCACTGGCCCTCATGGGTTGAAAAAATGCATAATTGAAATGAGGGTTATCCAAATCTATTCCAAATGTTCTACTGAACATTTTGTACAAATTTCATAAACATCACCTAAATTCCCAAGCGTCCAGGATCCAGCATATCGAGAAAAATTTAACTATTTTAGTATATTATATATTGTTGTTGTTTGTTTACTATTTCACTGGCCCTCAAGGGTTGATTAAATGCATAATTGAAATGAGGGTTATCCAAATCTATTCCAAATGTTCTACTGAACATTTTGTACAAATTTCATAAACATCACCTAAATTCCCAAGTGTCCAGGATCCAGCATATCGAGAACAATTTAACTATTTGAGTATATTATATATTGTTGTTGTTTGTTTACTATTTCACTGGCCCTCAAGGGTTGATTAAATGCATAATTGAAATGAGGGTTATTCAAATCGTTTCCAAAATATCTACTGAACATTTTGTACAAAATTCATAAACATCGCCCAAATGCTCAAGTGTCCAGGATCCAGCATATCGAGAAAAATTGAACTATTTGAGTATATTTTATATTGTTGTTGATTGTTTACAATTTCACTGGCCCTCAAGGGTTGATTAAAAGCATAATTGAAATGAGGGTTATTCAAATCGATTCCAAATGTTCTACTGAACATTTTGTACAAATTTCATAAACATCACCTAAATTCCCAAGTGTCCAGGATCCAGCATATCGAGAACAATTTAACTATTTGAGTATATTATATATTGTTGTTGTTTGTTTACTATTTCACTGGCCCTCAAGGGTTGATTAAATGCATAATTGAAATGAGGGTTATTCAAATCGTTTCCAAAATATCTACTGAACATTTTGTACAAAATTCATAAACATCGCCCAAATGCACAAGTGTCCAGGATCCAGCATATCGAGAAAAATTGAACTATTTTAGTATATTATATATTGTTGTTGTTTGTTTACTATTTCACTGGCCCTCAAGGGTTGATTAAATGCATAATTGAAATGAAGGTTATTCAAATCGATTCCAAATGTTCCTCTGAACATTTTGTACAAATTTCATAAACATCGCCCAGATGCCCAAGTGTCCAGGATCCAGCATATCGAGAAAAATTGAACTATTTGTGTATATTATTAATTGTTGTTGTTTGTTTACTATTTCACTGGCCCTCATGGGTTGAAAAAATGCATAATTGAAATGAAGGTTATCCAAATCTATTCCAAATGTTCTACTGAACATTTTGTACAAATTTCATAAACATCACCTAAATTCCCAAGCGTCCAGGATCCAAAATATCGAGAAAAATTTAACTATTTTAGTATATTATATATTGTTGTTGTTTGTTTACTATTTCACTGGCCCTCAAGGGTTGATTAAATGCATAATTGAAATGAGGGTTATTCAAATCGTTTCCAAAATATCTACTGAACATTTTGTACAAAATTCATAAACATCGCCCAAATGCTCAAGTGTCCAGGATCCAGCATATCGAGAAAAATTGAACTATTTGAGTATATTATATATTGTTGTTGATTGTTTACAATTTCACTGGCCCTCAAGGGTTGATTATATGCATAATTGAAATTAGGGTTATTCAAATCAATTCCAAATGTTCTACTGAACATTTTGAATAAATTTCATAAAAATCGCCCATATGCCCAAGTGTCCAGGATCCAGCATATCGAGAAAAATTGAACTATTTGAGTATATTTTATATTGTTGTTGATTGTTTACAATTTCACTGGCCCTCAAGGGTTGATTAAAAGCATAATTGAAATGAGGGTTATCCAAATCTATTCCAAATGTTCTACTGAACATTTTGTACAAATTTCATAAACTTCACCTAAATTCCCAAGCGTCCAGGATCCAGCATATCGAGAAAAATTTAACTATTTTAGTATATTATATATTGTTGTTGTTTGTTTACTATTTCACTGGCCCTCAAGGGTTGATTAAATGCATAATTGAAATGAGGGTTATCCAAATCTATTCCAAATGTTCTACTGAACATTTTGTACAAATTTCATAAACATCACCTAAATTCCCAAGTGTCCAGGATCCAGCATATCGAGAACAATTTAACTATTTGAGTATATTATATATTGTTGTTGTTTGTTTACTATTTCACTGGCCCTCAAGGGTTGATTAAATGCATAATTGAAATGAGGGTTATTCAAATCGTTTCCAAAATATCTACTGAACATTTTGTACAAAATTCATAAACATCGCCCAAATGCTCAAGTGTCCAGGATCCAGCATATCGAGAAAAATTGAACTATTTGAGTATATTTTATATTGTTGTTGATTGTTTACAATTTCACTGGCCCTCAAGGGTTGATTAAAAGCATAATTGAAATGAGGGTTATTCAAATCGATTCCAAATGTTCTACTGAACATTTTGTACAAATTTCATAAACATCACCTAAATTCCCAAGTGTCCAGGATCCAGCATATCGAGAACAATTTAACTATTTGAGTATATTATATATTGTTGTTGTTTGTTTACTATTTCACTGGCCCTCAAGGGTTGAATAAATGCATAATTGAAATGAGGGTTATTCAAATCGATTCCAATATATCTACTGAACATTTTGTACAAAATTCATAAACATCGCCCAAATGCCCAAGTGTCCAGGATCCAGCATATCGAGAAAAATTGAACTATTTGTGTATATTATTAATTGTTGTTGTTTGTTTACTATTTCACTGGCCCTCATGGGTTGAAAAAATGCATAATTGAAATGAGGGTTATCCAAATCTATTCCAAATGTTCTACTGAACATTTTGTACAAATTTCATTAACATCACCAAAATTCCCAAGCGTCCAGGATCCAGCATATCGAGAAAAATTTAACTATTTTAGTATATTATATATTGTTGTTGTTTGTTTACTATTTCACTGGCCCTAAAGGGTTGATTAAATGCATAATTGAAATGAGGGTTATCCAAATCTATTCCAAATGTTCTACTGAACATTTTGTACAAATTTCATAAACATCACCTAAATTCCCAAGTGTCCAGGATCCAGCATATCGAGAAAAATTTAACTATTTGAGTATATTATATAATGTTGTTGTTTGTTTACTATTTCACTGGCCCTCAAGGGTTGATTAAATGCATAATTGAAATGAGGGTTATTCAAATCGTTTCCAAAATATCTACTGAACATTTGGAATAAATTTCATAAAAATCGCCCATATGCCCAAGTGTCCAGGATCCAGCATATCGAGAAAAATTGAACTATTTGAGTATATTTTATATTGTTGTTGTTTGTTTACTATTTCACTGGCCCTCAAGGGTTGATTAAATGCATAATTGAAATGAGGGTTATTCAAATCGTTTCCAAAATATCTACTGAACATTTTGTACAAAATTCATAAACATCGCCCAAATGCTCAAGTGTCCAGGATCCAGCATATCGAGAAAAATTGAACTATTTGAGTATATTATATATTGTTGTTGATTGTTTACAATTTCACTGGCCCTCAAGGGTTGATTATATGCATAATTGAAATTAGGGTTATTCAAATCGATTCCAAATGTTCTACTGAACATTTTGAATAAATTTCATAAAAATCGCCCATATGCCCAAGTGTCCAGGATCCAGCATATCGAGAAAAATTGAACTATTTGAGTATATTTTATATTGTTGTTGATTGTTTACAATTTCACTGGCCCTCAAGGGTTGATTAAAAGCATAATTGAAATGAGGGTTATTCAAATCGATTCCAAATGTTCTACTGAACATTTTGTACAAATTTCATAAACATCACCTAAATTCCCAAGTGTCCAGGATCCAGCATATCGAGAACAATTTAACTATTTGAGTATATTATATATTGTTGTTGTTTGTTTACTATTTCACTGGCCCTCAAGGGTTGATTAAATGCATAATTGAAATGAGGGTTATCCAAATCTATTCCAAATGTTCTACTGAACATTTTGTACAAATTTCATAAACATCACCTAAATTCCCAAGTGTCCAGGATCCAGCATATCGAGAACAATTTAACTATTTGAGTATATTATATATTGTTGTTGTTTGTTTACTATTTCACTGGCCCTCAAGGGTTGATTAAATGCATAATTGAAATGAGGGTTATTCAAATCGTTTCCAAAATATCTACTGAACATTTTGTACAAAATTCATAAACATCGCCCAAATGCTCAAGTGTCCAGGATCCAGCATATCGAGAAAAATTGAACTATTTGAGTATATTTTATATTGTTGTTGATTGTTTACAATTTCACTGGCCCTCAAGGGTTGATTAAAAGCATAATTGAAATGAGGGTTATTCAAATCGATTCCAAATGTTCTACTGAACATTTTGTACAAATTTCATAAACATCACCTAAATTCCCAAGTGTCCAGGATCCAGCATATCGAGAACAATTTAACTATTTGAGTATATTATATATTGTTGTTGTTTGTTTACTATTTCACTGGCCCTCAAGGGTTGAATAAATGCATAATTGAAATGAGGGTTATTCAAATCGATTCCAATATATCTACTGAACATTTTGTACAAAATTCATAAACATCGCCCAAATGCCCAAGTGTCCAGGATCCAGCATATCGAGAAAAATTGAACTATTTGTGTATATTATTAATTGTTGTTGTTTGTTTACTATTTCACTGGCCCTCATGGGTTGAAAAAATGCATAATTAATATGAGGGTTATCCAAATCTATTCCAAATGTTCTACTGAACATTTTGTACAAATTTCATAAACATCACCAAAATTCCCAAGCGTCCAGGATCCAGCATATCGAGAAAAATTTAACTATTTTAGTATATTATATATTGTTGTTGTTTGTTTACTATTTCACTGGCCCTCAAGGGTTGATTAAATGCATAATTGAAATGAGGGTTATCCAAATCTATTCCAAATGTTCTACTGAACATTTTGTACAAATTTCATAAACATCACCTAAATTCCCAAGTGTCCAGGATCCAGCATATCGAGAAAAATTTAACTATTTGAGTATATTATATAATGTTGTTGTTTGTTTACTATTTCACTGGCCCTCAAGGGTTGATTAAATGCATAATTGAAATGAGGGTTATTCAAATCGTTTCCAAAATATCTACTGAACATTTTGTACAAAATTCATAAACATCGCCCAAATGCTCAAGTGTCCAGGATCCAGCATATCGAGAAAACTTGAACTATTTGAGTATATTATATATTGTTGTTGATTGTTTACAATTTCACTGGCCCTCAAGGGTTGATTATATGCATAATTGAAATTAGGGTTATTCAAATCGATTCCAAATGTTCTACTGAACATTTTGAATAAATTTCATAAAAATCGCCCATATGCCCAAGTGTCCAGGATCCAGCATATCGAGAAAAATTGAACTATTTGAGTATATTTTATATTGTTGTTGATTGTTTACAATTTCACTGGCCCTCAAGGGTTGATTAAAAGCATAATTAAAATGAGGGTTATTCAAATCGATTCCAAATGTTCTACTGAACATTTTGTACAAATTTCATAAACATCACCTAAATTCCCAAGTGTCCAGGATCCAGCATATCGAGAACAATTTAACTATTTGAGTATATTATATATTGTTGTTGTTTGTTTACTTTTTCACTGGCCCTCAAGGGTTGATTAAATGCATAATTGAAATG
Source organism: Sipha maydis (assembly GCA_034509805.1). Lineage (NCBI taxonomy): Eukaryota > Metazoa > Arthropoda > Insecta > Hemiptera > Aphididae > Sipha > Sipha maydis. The sequence continues at coordinate 14,503 of JASXSY010003305.1, forward strand.
AGGGTTATTCAAATCGTTTCCAAAATATCTACTGAACATTTTGTACAAAATTCATAAACATCGCCCAAATGCTCAAGTGTCCAGGATCCAGCATATCGCGAAAAATTGAACTATTTGAGTATATTTTATATTGTTGTTGATTGTTTGCAATTTCACTGGCCCTCAAGGGTTTAATAAATGCATAATTGAAATGAGGGTTATTCAAATCGATTCCAATATATCTACTGAACATTTTGTACAAAATTCATAAACATCGCCCAAATGCCCAAGTGTCCAGGATCCAGCATATCGAGAAAAATTAAACTATTTGAGTATATTATATATTGTAATGTTGTTTGTTAACTATTTCACTGGCCCTCAAGGGTTGATTAAATGCAAAATTGAAAAGAGGGTTATTCAAATCGATTCCAAATATTCTACTGAATATTATGTACAAATTTCATAAACATCGCCCAAATGCACAAGTGTCCAGGATCCAGCATATCGAGAAAAATTGAACTATTTTAGTATATTATATATTGTTATTGTTTGTTTACTATTTCACTGGCCCTCAAGGGTTGATTAAATGCATAATTGAAATGAAGGTTATTCAAATCGATTCCAAATGTTCTACTGAATATTATGTACAAATTTCATAAACATCGCCCAAATGCACAAGTGTCCAGGATCCAGCATATCGAGAAAAAATGAACTATTTTAGTATATTATATATTGTTATTGTTTGTTTACTATTTCACTGGCCCTCAAGGGTTGATTAAATGCATAATTGAAATGAAGGTTATTCAAATCGATTCCAAATGTTCCTCTGAACATTTTGTACAAATTTCATAAACATCGCCCAGATGCCCAAGTGTCCAGGATCCAGCATATCGAGAAAAATTGAACTATTTGTGTATATTATTAATTGTTGTTGTTTGTTTACTATTTCACTGGCCCTCATGGGTTGAAAAAATGCATAATTGAAATGAGGGTTATCCAAATCTATTCCAAATGTTCTACTGAACATTTTGTACAAATTTCATAAACATCACCTAAATTCCCAAGCGTCCAGGATCCAGCATATCGAGAAAAATTTAACTATTTTAGTATATTATATATTGTTGTTGTTTGTTTACTATTTCACTGGCCCTCAAGGGTTGATTAAATGCATAATTGAAATGAGGGTTATCCAAATCTATTCCAAATGTTCTACTGAACATTTTGTACAAATTTCATAAACATCACCTAAATTCCCAAGTGTCCAGGATCCAGCATATCGAGAACAATTTAACTATTTGAGTATATTATATATTGTTGTTGTTTGTTTACTATTTCACTGGCCCTCAAGGGTTGATTAAATGCATAATTGAAATGAGGGTTATTCAAATCGTTTCCAAAATATCTACTGAACATTTTGTACAAAATTCATAAACATCGCCCAAATGCTCAAGTGTCCAGGATCCAGCATATCGAGAAAAATTGAACTATTTGAGTATATTTTATATTGTTGTTGATTGTTTACAATTTCACTGGCCCTCAAGGGTTGATTAAAAGCATAATTGAAATGAGGGTTATTCAAATCGATTCCAAATGTTCTACTGAACATTTTGTACAAATTTCATAAACATCACCTAAATTCCCAAGTGTCCAGGATCCAGCATATCGAGAACAATTTAACTATTTGAGTATATTATATATTGTTGTTGTTTGTTTACTATTTCACTGGCCCTCAAGGGTTGAATAAATGCATAATTGAAATGAGGGTTATTCAAATCGATTCCAATATATCTACTGAACATTTTGTACAAAATTCATAAACATCGCCCAAATGCCCAAGTGTCCAGGATCCAGCATATCGAGAAAAATTGAACTATTTGTGTATATTATTAATTGTTGTTGTTTGTTTACTATTTCACTGGCCCTCATGGGTTGAAAAAATGCATAATTGAAATGAGGGTTATCCAAATCTATTCCAAATGTTCTACTGAACATTTTGTACAAATTTCATAAACATCACCTAAATTCCCAAGTGTCCAGGATCCAGCATATCGAGAAAAATTTAACTATTTGAGTATATTATATAATGTTGTTGTTTGTTTACTATTTCACTGGCACTCAAGGGTTGATTAAATGCATAATTGAAATGAGGGTTATTCAAATCGATTCCAAATGTTCTACTGAACATTTTGAATAAATTTCATAAAAATCGCCCATATGCCCAAGTGTCCAGGATCCAGCATATCGAGAAAAATTGAACTATTTGAGTATATTATACATTGTTGTTGTTTGTTTACAATTTCACTGGCCCTCAAGGGTTGACTAAATGCATAATTGAAATAAAGGTTATTCAAATTGATTCCAAATTTTCTACTGAAAATTTTGTACAAATTTCATAACATCGCCCAAATGCACAAGTGTCCAGCATCCATCATATTGAGAAAAATTGAACTATTTGAGTATATTATATATTGTTGTTGTTTGTTTACTATTTCACTGGCCCTCAAGGGTTGATTAAATGCATAATTGAAATTAGGGTTATTCAAATCGATTCCAAATGTTCTACTGAACATTTTGTACAAATTTCATAAACATCACCTAAATTCCCAAGTGTCCAGGATCCAGCATATCGAGAAAAATTGAACTATTTTAGTATATTATATATTGTTGTTGTTTGTTTACTATTTCACTGGCCCTCAAGGGTTGAATAAATGCATAATTGAAATGAGGGTTATTCAAATCGATTCCAATATAACTACTGAACATTTTGTACAAATTTCATAAACATCACCTAAATTCCCAAGTGTCCAGGATCCAGCATATCGAGAAAAATTAAACTATTTGATTATATTATATATTGTAATGTTGTTTGTAAACTATTTCACTGGCCCTCAAGGGTTGATTAAATGCAAAATTGAAAAGAGGGTTATTCAAATCGATTCCAAATGTTCTACTGAATATTATGTACAAATTTCATAAACATCGCCCAAATGCACAAGTGTCCAGGATCCAGCATATCGAGAAAAATTAAACTATTTGAGTATATTATATAATGTTGTTGTTTGTTTACTATTTCACTGGCCCTCAAGGGTTGATTAAATGCATAATTGAAATGAGGGTTATTCAAATCGTTTCCAAAATATCTACTGAACATTTTGTACAAAATTCATAAACATCGCCCAAATGCTCAAGTGTCCAGGATCCAGCATATCGAGAAAAATTGAACTATTTGAGTATATTATATATTGTTGTTGATTGTTTACAATTTCACTGGCCCTCAAGGGTTGATTATATGCATAATTGAAATTAGGGTTATTCAAATCGATTCCAAATGTTCTACTGAACATTTTGAATAAATTTCATAAAAATCGCCCATATGCCCAAGTGTCCAGGATCCAGCATATCGAGAAAAATTGAACTATTTGAGTATATTTTATATTGTTGTTGATTGTTTACAATTTCACTGGCCCTCAAGGGTTGATTAAAAGCATAATTAAAATGAGGGTTATTCAAATCGATTCCAAATGTTCTACTGAACATTTTGTACAAATTTCATAAACATCACCTAAATTCCCAAGTGTCCAGGATCCATCATATCGAGAAAAATTAAACTATTTGATTATATTATATATTGTAATGTTGTTTGTAAACTATTTCACTGGCCCTCAAGGGTTGATTAAATGCAAAATTGAAAAGAGGGTTATTCAAATCGATTCCAAATGTTCTACTGAATATTATGTACAAATTTCATAAACATCACCTAAATTCCCAAGTGTCCAGGATCCATCATATCGAGAAAAATTGAACTATTTGAGTATATTATATATTGTTGTTGTTTGTTTACTATGTCACTGGCCCTCAAGGGTTGATTAAATGCATAATTGAAATGAGGGTTATTCAAATCGATTCCAAATGTTCTACTGAATATTATGTACAAATTTCATAAACATCGCCCAAATGCACAAGTGTCCAGGATCCAGCATATCGAGAAAAATTGAACTATTTTGGTATATAATATATTGTTATTGTTTTTTTACTATTTCACTGGCCCTCAAGGGTTGATTAAATGCAAAATTGAAAAGAGGGTTATCCAAATCTATTCCAAATGTTCTACTGAACTTTTTGTACAAATTTCATAAACATCACCTAAATTCCCAAGTGTCCAGGATCCAGCATATCGAGAAAAATTTAACTATTTTAGTATATTATATATTGTTATTGTTTGTTTACTATTTCACTGGCCCTCAAGGGTTGATTAAATGCATAATTGAAATGAGGGTTATTCAAATCGAATCCAAATGTTCTACTGAACATTTTGTACAAATTTCATAAACATCACCTAAATTCCCAAATGTCCAGGATCCATCATATCGAGAACAATTTAACTATTTGAGTATATTATATATTGTTGTTGTTTGTTTACTATTTCACTGGCCCTCAAGGGTTGATTAAATGCATAATTGAAATGAGGGTTATCCAAATCTATTCCAAATGTTCTACTGAACATTTTGTACAAATTTCATAAACATCGCCCAAATGCTCAAGTGTCCAGGATCCAGCATATCGAGAACAATTTAACTATTTGAGTATATTATATATTGTTGTTGTTTGTTTACTATTTCACTGGCCCTCAAGGGTAGATTAAATGCATAATTGAAATGAGGGTTATTCAAATCGATTCCAAATGTTCTACTGAACATTTTGAATAAATTTCATAAAAATCGCCCATATTCCCAAGTGTCCAGGATCCAGCATATCGAGAAAAATTGAACTATTTGAGTATATTTTATATTGTTGTTGATTGTTTACAATTTCACTGGCCCTCAAGGGTTGATTAAATGCATAATTGAAATGAGGGTTATTCAAATCGATTCCAAATGTTCTACTGAACATTTTGTACAAATTTCATAAACATCACCTAAATTCCCAAGTGTCCAGGATCCATCATATCGAGAAAAATTAAACTATTTGATTATATTATATATTGTAATGTTGTTTGTAAACTATTTCACTGGCCCTCAAGGGTTGATTAAATGCAAAATTGAAAAGAGGGTTATTCAAATCGATTCCAAATGTTCTACTGAATATTATGTACAAATTTCATAAACATCGCCCAAATGCACAAGTGTCCAGGATCCAGCATATCGAGAAAAATTAAACTATTTTAGTATATTATATATTGTTATTGTTTGTTTACTATTTCACTGGCCCTCAAGGGTTGATTAAATGTATAATTGAAATGAAGGTTATTCAAATCGATTCCGAATGTTCTACTGAACATTTTGAATAAATTTCATAAAAATCGCCCATATGCCCAAGTGTCCAGGATCCAGCATATCGAGAAAAATTGAACTATTTGAGTATATTTTATATTGTTGTTGAGTGTTTACAATTTCACTGGCCCTTAAGGGTTGATTAAATGCATAATTGAAATGAGGGTTATTCAAATCGATTCCAAATGTTCTACTGAACATTTTGTACAAATTTCATAAACATCACCTAAATTCCCAAGTGTCCAGGATCCATCATATCGAGAAAAATTGAACTATTTGAGTATATTATATATTGTTGTTGTTTGTTTACTATGTCACTGGCCCTCAAGGGTTGATTAAATGCAAAATTGAAAAGAGGGTTATTCAAATCGATTCCAAATGTTCTACTGAATATTATGTACAAATTTCATAAACATCGCCCAAATGCACAAGTGTCCAGGATCCAGCATATCGAGAAAAATTAAACTATTTGAGTATATTATATAATGTTGTTGTTTGTTTACTATTTCACTGGCCCTCAAGGGTTGATTAAATGCATAATTGAAATGAGGGTTATTCAAATCGTTTCCAAAATATCTACTGAACATTTTGTACAAAATTCATAAACATCGCCCAAATGCTCAAGTGTCCAGGATCCAGCATATCGAGAAAAATTGAACTATTTGAGTATATTATATATTGTTGTTGATTGTTTACAATTTCACTGGCCCTCAAGGGTTGATTATATGCATAATTGAAATTAGGGTTATTCAAATCGATTCCAAATGTTCTACTGAACATTTTGAATAAATTTCATAAAAATCGCCCATATGCCCAAGTGTCCAGGATCCAGCATATCGAGAAAAATTGAACTATTTGAGTATATTTTATATTGTTGTTGATTGTTTACAATTTCACTGGCCCTCAAGGGTTGATTAAAAGCATAATTAAAATGAGGGTTATTCAAATCGATTCCAAATGTTCTACTGAACATTTTGTACAAATTTCATAAACATCACCTAAATTCCCAAGTGTCCAGGATCCAGCATATCGAGAACAATTTAACTATTTGAGTATATTATATATTGTTGTTGTTTGTTTACTATTTCACTGGCCCTCAAGGGTTGATTAAATGCATAATTGAAATGAGGGTTATTCAAATCGTTTCCAAAATATCTACTGAACATTTTGTACAAAATTCATAAACATCGCCCAAATGCTCAAGTGTCCAGGATCCAGCATATCGCGAAAAATTGAACTATTTGAGTATATTTTATATTGTTGTTGATTGTTTACAATTTCACTGGCCCTCAAGGGTTGAATAAATGCATAATTGAAATGAGGGTTATTCAAATCGATTCCAATATATCTACTGAACATTTTGTACAAAATTCATAAACATCGCCCAAATGCCCAAGTGTCCAGGATCCAGCATATCGAGAAAAATTAAACTATTTGAGTATATTATATATTGTAATGTTGTTTGTTAACTATTTCACTGGCCCTCAAGGGTTGATTAAATGCATAATTGAAATGAAGGTTATTCAAATCGATTCCAAATGTTCCTCTGAACATTTTGTACAAATTTCATAAACATCGCCCAGATGCCCAAGTGTCCAGGATCCAGCATATCGAGAAAAATTGAACTATTTGTGTATATTATTAATTGTTGTTGTTTGTTTACTATTTCACTGGCCCTCAAGGGTTGATTAAATGCATAATTGAAATGAGGGTTATTCAAATCGTTTCCAAATGTTCTACTGAACATTTTGTACAAAATTCATAAACATCGCCCAAATGCCCAAGTGTCCAGGATCCAGCATATCGAGAAAAATTGAACTATTTTAGTATATTATATATTGTTATTGTTTGTTTACTATTTCACTGGCCCTCAAGGGTTGATTAAATGCATAGATGAAATGAGGGTTATCCAAATCTATTCCAAATTTTCTACTGAATATTATGTACAAATTTCATAAACATCGCCCATATGCCCAAGTGTCCAGGATCCAGCATATCGAGAAAAATTGAACTATTTGAGTATATTTTATATTGTTGTTGATTGTTTACAATTTCACTGGCCCTCAAGGGTTGAATAAATGCATAATTGAAATGAGGGTTATTCAAATCGATTCCAAATGTTCTACTGAACATTTTGTACAAATTTCATAAACATCACCTAAATTCCCAAGTGTCCAGGATCCATCATATCGAGAAAAATTGAACTATTTGAGTATATTATACATTGTTGTTGTTTGTTTACAATTTCACTGGCCCTCAAGGGTTGACTAAATGCATAATTAATATGAGGGTTATTCATATCGATTCCAAATATTCTACTGAATATTATGTACAAATTTCATAAACATCGCCCAAATGCACAAGTGTCCAGGATCCAGCATATCGAGAAAAATTGAACTATTTTAGTATATTATATATTGTTATTGTTTGTTTACTATTTCACTGGCCCTCAAGGGTTGATTAAATGCATAATTGAAATGAAGGTTATTCAAATCGATTCCAAATGTTCCTCTGAACATTTTGTACAAATTTCATAAACATCGCCCAGATGCCCAAGTGTCCAGGATCCAGCATATCGAGAAAAATTGAACTATTTGTGTATATTATTAATTGTTGTTGTTTGTTTACTATTTCACTGGCCCTCAAGGGTTGATTAAATGCATAATTGAAATGAGGGTTATTCAAATCGTTTCCAATATATCTACTGAACATTTTGTACAAATTTCATAAACATCGCACAAATGCCCAAGTGTCCAGGATCCAGCATATCGAGAAAAATTGAACTATTTGAGTATATTATATATTGTTGTTGTTTGTTTACAATTTCACTGGCCCTCAGGGGTTGATTAAATGCATAATTAATATGAGGGTTATTCATATCCATTCCAAATGTTCTACTGAACATTATATACAAATTTCATAAACATCGCCCAAATGCACAAGTGTCCAGGATCCAGCATATCGAGAAAAATTGAACTATTTGAGTATATTATACATTGTTGTTGTTTGTTTACAATTTCACTGGCCCTCAAGGGTTGACTAAATGCATAATTGAAATAAAGGTTATTCAAATTGATTCCAAATTTTCTACTGAAAATTTTGTACAAATTTCATAAACATCGCCCAAATGCACAAGTGTCCAGCATCCATCATATTGAGAAAAATTGAACTATTTGAGTATATTATATATTGTTGTTGTTTGTTTACTATTTCACTGGCCCTCAAGGGTTGATTAAATGCATAATTGAAATTAGGGTTATTCAAATCGATTCCAAATGTTCTACTGAACATTTTGAATAAATTTCATAAAAATCGCCCATATTCCCAAGTGTCCAGGATCCAGCATATCGAGAAAAATTGAACTATTTGAGTATATTTTATATTGTTGTTGATTGTTTACAATTTCACTGGCCCTCAAGGGTTGATTAAATGCATAATTGAAATGAGGGTTATTCAAATCGATTCCAAATGTTCTACTGAACATTTTGTACAAATTTCATAAACATCACCTAAATTCCCAAGTGTCCAGGATCCATCATATCGAGAAAAATTAAACTATTTGATTATATTATATATTGTAATGTTGTTTGTAAACTATTTCACTGGCCCTCAAGGGTTGATTAAATGCAAAATTGAAAAGAGGGTTATTCAAATCGATTCCAAATGTTCTACTGAATATTATGTACAAATTTCATAAACATCACCTAAATTCCCAAGTGTCCAGGATCCATCATATCGAGAAAAATTGAACTATTTGAGTATATTATATATTGTTGTTGTTTGTTTACTATGTCACTGGCCCTCAAGGGTTGATTAAATGCATAATTGAAATGAGGGTTATTCAAATCGATTCCAAATGTTCTACTGAATATTATGTACAAATTTCATAAACATCGCCCAAATGCACAAGTGTCCAGGATCCAGCATATCGAGAAAAATTGAACTATTTTGGTATATAATATATTGTTATTGTTTTTTTACTATTTCACTGGCCCTCAAGGGTTGATTAAATGCAAAATTGAAAAGAGGGTTATCCAAATCTATTCCAAATGTTCTACTGAACTTTTTGTACAAATTTCATAAACATCACCTAAATTCCCAAGTGTCCAGGATCCAGCATATCGAGAAAAATTTAACTATTTTAGTATATTATATATTGTTATTGTTTGTTTACTATTTCACTGGCCCTCAAGGGTTGATTAAATGCATAATTGAAATGAGGGTTATTCAAATCGAATCCAAATGTTCTACTGAACATTTTGTACAAATTTCATAAACATCACCTAAATTCCCAAATGTCCAGGATCCATCATATCGAGAACAATTTAACTATTTGAGTATATTATATATTGTTGTTGTTTGTTTACTATTTCACTGGCCCTCAAGGGTTGATTAAATGCATAATTGAAATGAGGGTTATCCAAATCTATTCCAAATGTTCTACTGAACATTTTGTACAAATTTCATAAACATCGCCCAAATGCTCAAGTGTCCAGGATCCAGCATATCGAGAACAATTTAACTATTTGAGTATATTATATATTGTTGTTGTTTGTTTACTATTTCACTGGCCCTCAAGGGTAGATTAAATGCATAATTGAAATGAGGGTTATTCAAATCGATTCCAAATGTTCTACTGAACATTTTGAATAAATTTCATAAAAATCGCCCATATTCCCAAGTGTCCAGGATCCAGCATATCGAGAAAAATTGAACTATTTGAGTATATTTTATATTGTTGTTGATTGTTTACAATTTCACTGGCCCTCAAGGGTTGATTAAATGCATAATTGAAATGAGGGTTATTCAAATCGATTCAAATGTTCTACTGAACATTTTGTACAAATTTCATAAACATCACCTAAATTCCCAAGTGTCCAGGATCCATCATATCGAGAAAAATTAAACTATTTGATTATATTATATATTGTAATGTTGTTTGTAAACTATTTCACTGGCCCTCAAGGGTTGATTAAATGCAAAATTGAAAAGAGGGTTATTCAAATCGATTCCAAATGTTCTACTGAATATTATGTACAAATTTCATAAACATCGCCCAAATGCACAAGTGTCCAGGATCCAGCATATCGAGAAAAATTAAACTATTTTAGTATATTATATATTGTTATTGTTTGTTTACTATTTCACTGGCCCTCAAGGGTTGATTAAATGTATAATTGAAATGAAGGTTATTCAAATCGATTCCGAATGTTCTACTGAACATTTTGAATAAATTTCATAAAAATCGCCCATATGCCCAAGTGTCCAGGATCCAGCATATCGAGAAAAATTGAACTATTTGAGTATATTTTATATTGTTGTTGAGTGTTTACAATTTCACTGGCCCTTAAGGGTTGATTAAATGCATAATTGAAATGAGGGTTATTCAAATCGATTCCAAATGTTCTACTGAACATTTTGTACAAATTTCATAAACATCACCTAAATTCCCAAGTGTCCAGGATCCATCATATCGAGAAAAATTGAACTATTTGAGTATATTATATATTGTTGTTGTTTGTTTACTATGTCACTGGCCCTCAAGGGTTGATTAAATGCATAATTGAAATGAGGGTTATTCAAATCGATTCCAAATGTTCTACTGAATATTATGTACAAATTTCATAAACATCGCCCAAATGCACAAGTGTCCAGGATCCAGCATATCGAGAAAAATTGAACTATTTTGGTATATTATATATTGTTATTGTTTTTTTACTATTTCACTGGCCCTCAAGGGTTGATTAAATGCAAAATTGAAAAGAGGGTTATCCAAATCTATTCCAAATGTTCTACTGAACTTTTTGTACAAATTTCATAAACATCACCTAAATTCCCAAGTGTCCAGGATCCAGCATATCGAGAAAAATTTAACTATTTTAGTATATTATATATTGTTATTGTTTGTTTACTATTTCACTGGCCCTCAAGGGTTGATTAAATGCATAATTGAAATGAGGGTTATTCAAATCGAATCCAAATGTTCTACTGAACATTTTGTACAAATTTCATAAACATCACCTAAATTCCCAAATGTCCAGGATCCATCATATCGAGAACAATTTAACTATTTGAGTATATTATATATTGTTGTTGTTTGTTTACTATTTCACTGGCCCTCAAGGGTTGATTAAATGCATAATTGAAATGAGGGTTATCCAAATCTATTCCAAATGTTCTACTGAACATTTTGTACAAATTTCATAAACATCACCTAAATTCCCAAGTGTCCAGGATCCATCATATCGAGAACAATTAAACTATTTGAGTATATTATATATTGTAATGTTGTTTGTAAACTATTTCACTGGCCCTCAAGGGTTGATTAAATGCAAAATTGAAAAGAGGGTTATTCAAATCGATTCCAAATGTTCTACTGAATATTATGTACAAATTTCATAAACATCGCCCAAATGCACAAGTGTCCAGGATCCAGCATATCGAGAAAAATTAAACTATTTTAGTATATTATATATTGTTATTGTTTGTTTACTATTTCACTGGCCCTCAAGGGTTGATTAAATGTATAATTGAAATGAAGGTTATTCAAATCGATTCCAAATGTTCTACTGAACATTTTGAATAAATTTCATAAAAATCGCCCATATGCCCAAGTGTCCAGGATCCAGCATATCGAGAAAAATTGAACTATTTGAGTATATTTTATATTGTTGTTGAGTGTTTACAATTTCACTGGCCCTTAAGGGTTGATTAAATGCATAATTGAAATGAGGGTTATTCAAATCGATTCCAAATGTTCTACTGAACATTTTGTACAAATTTCATAAACATCACCTAAATTCCCAAGTGTCCAGGATCCATCATATCGAGAAAAATTTAACTATTTGAGTATATTATATATTGTTGTTGTTTGTTTACTATTTCACTGGCCCTCAAGGGTAGATTAAATGCATAATTGAAATGAGGGTTATTCAAATCGTTTCCAAAATATCTACTGAACATTTTGTACATAATTCATAAACATCGCCCAAATGCTCAAGTGTCCAGGATCCAGCATATCGAGAAAAATTGAACTATTTGAGTATATTATATATTGTTGTTGATTGTTTACAATTTCACTGGCCCTCAAGGGTTGATTATATGCATAATTGAAATTAGGGTTATTCAAATCGATTCCAAATGTTCTACTGAACATTTTGTACAAAATTCATAAACATCGCCCAAATGCCCAAGTGTCCAGGATCCAGCATATCGAGAAAAATTAAACTATTTGAGTATATTATATATTGTAATGTTGTTTGTTAACTATTTCACTGGCCCTCAAGGGTTGATTAAATGCATAATTGAAATGAAGGTTATTCAAATCGATTCCAAATGTTCCTCTGAACATTTTGTACAAATTTCATAAACATCGCCCAGATGCCCAAGTGTCCAGGATCCAGCATATCGAGAAAAATTGAACTATTTGTGTATATTATTAATTGTTGTTGTTTGTTTACTATTTCACTGGCCCTCAAGGGTTGATTAAATGCATAATTGAAATGAGGGTTATTCAAATCGTTTCCAAATGTTCTACTGAACATTTTGTACAAAATTCATAAACATCGCCCAAATGCCCAAGTGTCCAGGATCCAGCATATCGAGAAAAATTGAACTATTTTAGTATATTATATATTGTTATTGTTTGTTTACTATTTCACTGGCCCTCAAGGGTTGATTAAATGCATAGATGAAATGAGGGTTATCCAAATCTATTCCAAATTTTCTACTGAATATTATGTACAAATTTCATAAACATCGCCCATATGCCCAAGTGTCCAGGATCCAGCATATCGAGAAAAATTGAACTATTTGAGTATATTTTATATTGTTGTTGATTGTTTACAATTTCACTGGCCCTCAAGGGTTGAATAAATGCATAATTGAAATGAGGGTTATTCAAATCGATTCCAAATGTTCTACTGAACATTTTGTACAAATTTCATAAACATCACCTAAATTCCCAAGTGTCCAGGATCCATCATATCGAGAAAAATTGAACTATTTGAGTATATTATACATTGTTGTTGTTTGTTTACAATTTCACTGGCCCTCAAGGGTTGACTAAATGCATAATTAATATGAGGGTTATTCATATCGATTCCAAATATTCTACTGAATATTATGTACAAATTTCATAAACATCGCCCAAATGCACAAGTGTCCAGGATCCAGCATATCGAGAAAAATTGAACTATTTTAGTATATTATATATTGTTATTGTTTGTTTACTATTTCACTGGCCCTCAAGGGTTGATTAAATGCATAATTGAAATGAAGGTTATTCAAATCGATTCCAAATGTTCCTCTGAACATTTTGTACAAATTTCATAAACATCGCCCAGATGCCCAAGTGTCCAGGATCCAGCATATCGAGAAAAATTGAACTATTTGTGTATATTATTAATTGTTGTTGTTTGTTTACTATTTCACTGGCCCTCAAGGGTTGATTAAATGCATAATTGAAATGAGGGTTATTCAAATCGTTTCCAATATATCTACTGAACATTTTGTACAAATTTCATAAACATCGCACAAATGCCCAAGTGTCCAGGATCCAGCATATCGAGAAAAATTGAACTATTTGAGTATATTATATATTGTTGTTGTTTGTCTACAATTTCACTGGCCCTCAGGGGTTGATTAAATGCATAATTAATATGAGGGTTATTCATATCCATTCCAAATGTTCTACTGAACATTATATACAAATTTCATAAACATCGCCCAAATGCACAAGTGTCCAGGATCCAGCATATCGAGAAAAATTGAACTATTTGAGTATATTATACATTGTTGTTGTTTGTTTACAATTTCACTGGCCCTCAAGGGTTGACTAAATGCATAATTGAAATAAAGGTTATTCAAATTGATTCCAAATTTTCTACTGAAAATTTTGTACAAATTTCATAAACATCGCCCAAATGCACAAGTGTCCAGCATCCATCATATTGAGAAAAATTGAACTATTTGAGTATATTATATATTGTTGTTGTTTGTTTACTATTTCACTGGCCCTCAAGGGTTGATTAAATGCATAATTGAAATTAGGGTTATTCAAATCGATTCCAAATGTTCTACTGAACATTTTGAATAAATTTCATAAAAATCGCCCATATTCCCAAGTGTCCAGGATCCAGCATATCGAGAAAAATTGAACTATTTGAGTATATTTTATATTGTTGTTGATTGTTTACAATTTCACTGGCCCTCAAGGGTTGATTAAATGCATAATTGAAATGAGGGTTATTCAAATCGATTCCAAATGTTCTACTGAACATTTTGTACAAATTTCATAAACATCACCTAAATTCCCAAGTGTCCAGGATCCATCATATCGAGAAAAATTAAACTATTTGATTATATTATATATTGTAATGTTGTTTGTAAACTATTTCACTGGCCCTCAAGGGTTGATTAAATGCAAAATTGAAAAGAGGGTTATTCAAATCGATTCCAAATGTTCTACTGAATATTATGTACAAATTTCATAAACATCACCTAAATTCCCAAGTGTCCAGGATCCATCATATCGAGAAAAATTGAACTATTTGAGTATATTATATATTGTTGTTGTTTGTTTACTATGTCACTGGCCCTCAAGGGTTGATTAAATGCATAATTGAAATGAGGGTTATTCAAATCGATTCCAAATGTTCTACTGAATATTATGTACAAATTTCATAAACATCGCCCAAATGCACAAGTGTCCAGGATCCAGCATATCGAGAAAAATTGAACTATTTTGGTATATAATATATTGTTATTGTTTTTTTACTATTTCACTGGCCCTCAAGGGTTGATTAAATGCAAAATTGAAAAGAGGGTTATCCAAATCTATTCCAAATGTTCTACTGAACTTTTTGTACAAATTTCATAAACATCACCTAAATTCCCAAGTGTCCAGGATCCAGCATATCGAGAAAAATTTAACTATTTTAGTATATTATATATTGTTATTGTTTGTTTACTATTTCACTGGCCCTCAAGGGTTGATTAAATGCATAATTGAAATGAGGGTTATTCAAATCGAGTCCAAATGTTCTACTGAACATTTTGTACAAATTTCATAAACATCACCTAAATTCCCAAATGTCCAGGATCCATCATATCGAGAACAATTTAACTATTTGAGTATATTATATATTGTTGTTGTTTGTTTACTATTTCACTGGCCCTCAAGGGTTGATTAAATGCATAATTGAAATGAGGGTTATCCAAATCTATTCCAAATGTTCTACTGAACATTTTGTACAAATTTCATAAACATCGCCCAAATGCTCAAGTGTCCAGGATCCAGCATATCGAGAACAATTTAACTATTTGAGTATATTATATATTGTTGTTGTTTGTTTACTATTTCACTGGCCCTCAAGGGTAGATTAAATGCATAATTGAAATGAGGGTTATTCAAATCGATTCCAAATGTTCTACTGAACATTTTGAATAAATTTCATAAAAATCGCCCATATTCCCAAGTGTCCAGGATCCAGCATATCGAGAAAAATTGAACTATTTGAGTATATTTTATATTGTTGTTGATTGTTTACAATTTCACTGGCCCTCAAGGGTTGATTAAATGCATAATTGAAATGAGGGTTATTCAAATCGATTCCAAATGTTCTACTGAACATTTTGTACAAATTTCATAAACATCACCTAAATTCCCAAGTGTCCAGGATCCATCATATCGAGAAAAATTAAACTATTTGATTATATTATATATTGTAATGTTGTTTGTAAACTATTTCACTGGCCCTCAAGGGTTGATTAAATGCAAAATTGAAAAGAGGGTTATTCAAATCGATTCCAAATGTTCTACTGAATATTATGTACAAATTTCATAAACATCGCCCAAATGCACAAGTGTCCAGGATCCAGCATATCGAGAAAAATTAAACTATTTTAGTATATTATATATTGTTATTGTTTGTTTACTATTTCACTGGCCCTCAAGGGTTGATAAAATGTATAATTGAAATGAAGGTTATTCAAATCGATTCCGAATGTTCTACTGAACATTTTGAATAAATTTCATAAAAATCGCCCATATGCCCAAGTGTCCAGGATCCAGCATATCGAGAAAAATTGAACTATTTGAGTATATTTTATATTGTTGTTGAGTGTTTACAATTTCACTGGCCCTTAAGGGTTGATTAAATGCATAATTGAAATGAGGGTTATTCAAATCGATTCCAAATGTTCTACTGAACATTTTGTACAAATTTCATAAACATCACCTAAATTCCCAAGTGTCCAGGATCCATCATATCGAGAAAAATTGAACTATTTGAGTATATTATATATTGTTGTTGTTTGTTTACTATGTCACTGGCCCTCAAGGGTTGATTAAATGCATCATTGAAATGAGGGTTATTCAAATCGATTCCAAATGTTCTACTGAATATTATGTACAAATTTCATAAACATCGCCCAAATGCACAAGTGTCCAGGATCCAGCATATCGAGAAAAATTGAACTATTTGAGTATATTTTATATTGTTGTTGAGTGTTTACAATTTCACTGGCCCTTAAGGGTTGATTAAATGCATAATTGAAATGAGGGTTATTCAAATCGATTCCAAATGTTCTACTGAACATTTTGTACAAATTTCATAAACATCACCTAAATTCCCAAGTGTCCAGGATCCATCATATCGAGAAAAATTGAACTATTTGAGTATAATATATATTGTTGTTGTTTGTTTACTATGTCACTGGCCCTCAAGGGTTGATTAAATGCATAATTGAAATGAGGGTTATTCAAATCGATTCCAAATGTTCTACTGAATATTATGTACAAATTTCATAAACATCGCCCAAATGCACAAGTGTCCAGGATCCAGCATATCGAGAAAAATTGAACTATTTTGGTATATTATATATTGTTATTGTTTTTTTACTATTTCACTGGCCCTCAAGGGTTGATTAAATGCAAAATTGAAAAGAGGGTTATCCAAATCTATTCCAAATGTTCTACTGAACTTTTTGTACAAATTTCATAAACATCACCTAAATTCCCAAGTGTCCAGGATCCAGCATATCGAGAAAAATTTAACTATTTTAGTATATTATATATTGTTATTGTTTGTTTACTATTTCAC
This sequence comes from Sipha maydis, assembly GCA_034509805.1. Taxonomy (NCBI): domain Eukaryota; kingdom Metazoa; phylum Arthropoda; class Insecta; order Hemiptera; family Aphididae; genus Sipha; species Sipha maydis. Next base: position 31,856 of record JASXSY010003305.1, read on the forward strand.
TGGCCCTCAAGGGTTGATTAAATGCATAATTGAAATGAGGGTTATTCAAATCGAATCCAAATGTTCTACTGAACATTTTGTACAAATTTCATAAACATCACCTAAATTCCCAAGTGTCCAGGATCCAGCATATCGAGAACAATTTAACTATTTGAGTATATTATATATTGTTGTTGTTTGTTTACTATTTCACTGGCCCTCAAGGGTAGATTAAATGCATAATTGAAATGAGGGTTATTCAAATCGATTCCAAATGTTCTACTGAACATTTTGAATAAATTTCATAAAAATCGCCCATATTCCCAAGTGTCCAGGATCCAGCATATCGAGAAAAATTGAACTATTTGAGTATATTTTATATTGTTGTTGATTGTTTACAATTTCACTGGCCCTCAAGGGTTGATTAAATGCATAATTGAAATGAGGGTTATTCAAATCGATTCCAAATGTTCTACTGAACATTTTGTACAAATTTCATAAACATCACCTAAATTCCCAAGTGTCCAGGATCCATCATATCGAGAAAAATTAAACTATTTGATTATATTATATATTGTAATGTTGTTTGTAAACTATTTCACTGGCCCTCAAGGGTTGATTAAATGCAAAATTGAAAAGAGGGTTATTCAAATCGATTCCAAATGTTCTACTGAATATTATGTACAAATTTCATAAACATCGCCCAAATGCACAAGTGTCCAGGATCCAGCATATCGAGAAAAATTAAACTATTTTAGTATATTATATATTGTTATTGTTTGTTTACTATTTCACTGGCCCTCAAGGGTTGATTAAATGTATAATTGAAATGAAGGTTATTCAAATCGATTCCAAATGTTCTACTGAACATTTTGAATAAATTTCATAAAAATCGCCCATATGCCCAAGTGTCCAGGATCCAGCATATCGAGAAAAATTGAACTATTTGAGTATATTTTATATTGTTGTTGAGTGTTTACAATTTCACTGGCCCTTAAGGGTTGATTAAATGCATAATTGAAATGAGGGTTATTCAAATCGATTCCAAATGTTCTACTGAACATTTTGTACAAATTTCATAAACATCACCTAAATTCCCAAGTGTCCAGGATCCATCATATCGAGAAAAATTGAACTATTTGAGTATATTATATATTGTTGTTGTTTGTTTACTATGTCACTGGCCCTCAAGGGTTGATTAAATGCATAATTGAAATGAGGGTTATTCAAATCGATTCCAAATGTTCTACTGAATATTATGTACAAATTTCATAAACATCGCCCAAATGCACAAGTGTCCAGGATCCAGCATATCGAGAAAAATTGAACTATTTTGGTATATTATATATTGTTATTGTTTTTTTACTATTTCACTGGCCCTCAAGGGTTGATTAAATGCAAAATTGAAAAGAGGGTTATCCAAATCTATTCCAAATGTTCTACTGAACTTTTTGTACAAATTTCATAAACATCACCTAAATTCCCAAGTGTCCAGGATCCAGCATATCGAGAAAAATTTAACTATTTTAGTATATTATATATTGTTATTGTTTGTTTACTATTTCACTGGCCCTCAAGGGTTGATTAAATGCATAATTGAAATGAGGGTTTGATACGGTACGCGATGGCAGCCGGTACACCGTACAGGTACCGTCGCGACCTAATCTACACTTTGTCAACCACCACCACGGGATACGACAGCGCGATACAGTCAACTCTCCCCACCTTGTCGAAAGACACAGGACGGGACGGGAAGACAGGTCGGCTTGACGAGTACCGGTCGTCCGAAAACGATAACGGTCTGTTTTTCCGACACCGCGGAACGACAAACAACTGTCGTCGTTTTTTTTGTATACGAAACATTACATTTGTTTAATTTGTTGTTTCACGTGTGTGACGAAATACGGTTTGTTGTTTACACTGTGCGTGTTAATATATTGTTTATGTTTTCATCGTGTTTTTGTATACTCTGTATTTCGCCGCCGAATAAGATATAAAAGAGTTGTTAAAATATATTGGTCATCAATACAAAAATTAATATATAGTGTATTTTGTGTTCAAATTTGAAAGTAACGACTTCTGAATCCGTGACAAATTGGCTCCCCGGCGGGGAATCGAACCCCGGTCTCCCGCGTGACAGGCGGGGATACTTACCACTATACTACCGAGGAAAAATTGGTCGGAGCACCAACATCTCCAACGACCAACGTTGATTCCGAGTCCGACCACATTTTCTCTATGTTCAATAACCACGACAGCGATGACACCCCCCTCACCGCAAATACGCTCGAAAGGTGGCAGTCCGAAGACGCCACGATACGCGACGTAATTGCCGGTTTCAAATTAGATGGGCCAGCGCGTAACACGAGGAACACCAAAACGGGAACCGACGCATACGTCTTTTCCGACAGGCTCTTACGTGTAAACGTCGGCCCTAACACCCTCATCGTGATACCGAAGTCCAAAACGCAACACGTGATTTGGAGGTGTCACGATCACGTCTTATCCAACCATCCAGGTTGGAAAGAGACGTATCGGGCGGTTCGACAACGGTACTATTGGAAAGGTCAAAAAAACGATGTCAGGTTATATGTCGGTGCGTGCCACGTGTGCGCGTGCACGAAACCACTTAACTCGCGTCCAAATGACCCAATGCAACCAAGAACCCCCCGACGACCATGGGAAGTTATCAGTGTTGATTTAATGGGCCCATACCCACGTTCCGGTAAGGGAAAATCGTATATACTGGTAGCAACCGACTGTTTTAGTAGGTGGACCGAGGCTTACCCCTTAGGAACAGCTACATCTAAAACAATAATCGAAACGTTAGAACGCGAGTTCTTTTCACGTTTCGGGTACCCACGAGTGTGCCTCAGCGATAACGGTCCCCAGTTTGTGTCCAACGAAATGAAAAATGCGTTAGAACGCTGGGGAGTGGAGGGTTGGACGACTCCGATCTACCATCCGAGGGCCAATCCTGTCGAACGCCGAAATCAAGACCTAAAAAAGGGCTTACGCGCACAACTCGTCGATGGCAACCATAAATCTTGGGACGCCAAACTACCCACAATTCTATTTTCGATACGAAACAGGTGTAACGAACAGACATGCTACCCACCCGCGGTTCTAGTTCTCGGCAGGGAGTGCATGAGACCCGGAGACTGGGCGCTGTCAAAATCAACGCCATTTCACATCGAAAAATCAAAAGAAGAAAGGGTAGAGCGGGAAAAGCATATTTTAGGCAAAAAGGTGGTGGTAAAACCGAGCGCGAAAACCGGCACACCGGTAAAGTTCAGCAAGGGCGACGTAGTTTACTACAAAGCACACCACCTATCAAAGGCACACAAAGATTTTCACGCCGGTTTTGCACCAAAATGGTGGGGGCCGGTGACGCTAGCGGAGCAGGTCGGAAAAGGAGTTTTCCTTACCGACCAGCTACCACCGCGGAAAATACATGTGTCATGCCTAAAACGCGCACCCGTATAAAAAAAAAAAAAAAAAAAGGGAAAAAAGAAAAATTTTGTATTTTTTTTTTTTAGATAACATGAGTGACCGGGACAATGCCGACAAGTGGCAACAGGTGGCTGAGTTGATCAACCGCCTGGGTCTGGTGCACGGCGACCAGGATCAGCCACAAACAGCTGCCCAGGTTGCCAGGATGTCAACCCGTCACCTGTTGCAGGATCCGGTGAGGGCGGCGATCTATAATAGGGGCTGGATGGACAGGACAACGGACATCGAGCGACGACTGCGACCGCAACCAGCGGCACCACCTGGCAGCAGTCGAAACAGCTCGAAGTCCAGACCACCACGCCCACAACCCGCCATCCAGACATCGCACCGGACAACTGCAAAACCGGTCAAGGCACCCGTACCCTTGCCACCCAGGGAGCCATCACCGGTACCCGGGCCGTCAAGGGTAACTCCAACACCGGTCGTGAAGGGAAGGACGGAGGCGCAGCAGGCGAGGAACAAACGCAAGTTCCAGAAGCTGAAGGAGAAGAGACAGGCGAGGGAACGCAACGCGAGTCAACAACATCGGCTCGCCAAGCTACCCGCGCCAGTCTCCGAACCGGAGGTCGCTAGCACCCCACCGGCCCAACCTACACGACCAACGGCGATGGAGGTGGATCCAACGGTAGCCGAGGGACACCACCCCAAGGAGCCGTGTGCGTCCATCAACCAGGCGCAGCAAGACCAAGCATCCTCGGCGGAGACAGCCGCCGTGGACGCGTGGCTAGCCGCGCCGGGCTCACCGCTGGAGGAGCTGCCGGAGGTAGTGTTCGACAACAAGTCGTTCTTTACCCCGGCCGGGTCCCCCAACCGACCGTAACAACCACGCGGAAGGCGAGTATACCTCCAGCGACAGCCAGAGGTAGCACAAGCCGACCTCACCGTGGCAGACCACTGACACCGGGACTATACCCCGTGTGGTGGTTTGGCGGGGGAGTATGATACGGTACGCGATGGCAGCCGGTACACCGTACAGGTACCGTCGCGACCTAATCTACACTTTGTCAACCACCACCACGGGATACGACAGCGCGATACAGTCAACTCTCCCCACCTTGTCGAAAGACACAGGACGGGACGGGAAGACAGGTCGGCTTGACGAGTACCGGTCGTCCGAAAACGATAACGGTCTGTTTTTCCGACACCGCGGAACGACAAACAACTGTCGTCATTTTTTTTGTATACGAAACATTACATTTGTTTAATTTGTTGTTTCACGTCTGTGACGAAATACGGTTTGTTGTTTACACTGTGCGTGTTAATATATTGTTTATGTTTTCATCGTGTTTTTGTATACTCTGTATTTCGCCGCCGAATAAGATATAAAAGAGTTGTTAAAATATATTGGTCATCAATACAAAAATTAATATATAGTGTATTTTGTGTTCAAATTTGAAAGTAACGACTTCTGAATCCGTGACAGGTTATTCAAATCGAATCCAAATGTTCTACTGAACATTTTGTACAAATTTCATAAACATCACCTAAATTCCCAAATGTCCAGGATCCATCATATCGAGAACAATTTAACTATTTGAGTATATTATATATTGTTGTTGTTTGTTTACTATTTCACTGGCCCTCAAGGGTTGATTAAATGCATAATTGAAATGAGGGTTATCCAAATCTATTCCAAATGTTCTACTGAACATTTTGTACAAATTTCATAAACATCGCCCAAATGCTCAAGTGTCCAGGATCCAGCATATCGAGAAAAATTGAACTATTTGAGTATATTATATATTGTTGTTGTTTGTTTACAATTTCACTGGCCCTCAGGGGTTGATTAAATGCATAATTGAAATGAGGGTTATCCAAATCTATTCCAAATGTTCTACTGAACATTTTGAATAAATTTCATAAAAATCGCCCATATTCCCAAGTGTCCAGGATCCAGCATATCGAGAAAAATTGAACTATTTGAGTATATTTTATATTGTTGTTGATTGTTTACAATTTCACTGGCCCTCAAGGGTTGATTAAATGCATAATTGAAATGAGGGTTATTCAAATCGATTCCAAATGTTCTACTGAACATTTTGTACAAATTTCATAAACATCACCTAAATTCCCAAGTGTCCAGGATCCATCATATCGAGAAAAATTAAACTATTTGATTATATTATATATTGTAATGTTGTTTGTAAACTATTTCACTGGCCCTCAAGGGTTGATTAAATGCAAAATTGAAAAGAGGGTTATTCAAATCGATTCCAAATGTTCTACTGAATATTATGTACAAATTTCATAAACATCGCCCAAATGCACAAGTGTCCAGGATCCAGCATATCGAGAAAAATTAAACTATTTTAGTATATTATATATTGTTATTGTTTGTTTACTATTTCACTGGCCCTCAAGGGTTGATTAAATGTATAATTGAAATGAAGGTTATTCAAATCGATTCCAAATGTTCTACTGAACATTTTGAATAAATTTCATAAAAATCGCCCATATGCCCAAGTGTCCAGGATCCAGCATATCGAGAAAAATTGAACTATTTGAGTATATTTTATATTGTTGTTGAGTGTTTACAATTTCACTGGCCCTTAAGGGTTGATTAAATGCATAATTGAAATGAGGGTTATTCAAATCGATTCCAAATGTTCTACTGAACATTTTGTACAAATTTCATAAACATCACCTAAATTCCCAAGTGACCAGGATCCATCATATCGAGAAAATTGAACTATTTGAGTATATTATATATTGTTGTTGTTTGTTTACTATGTCACTGGCCCTCAAGGGTTGATTAAATGCATAATTGAAATGAGGGTTATTCAAATCGATTCCAAATGTTCTACTGAATATTATGTACAAATTTCATAAACATCGCCCAAATGCACAAGTGTCCAGGATCCAGCATATCGAGAAAAATTGAACTATTTTGGTATATTATATATTGTTATTGTTTGTTTACTATTTCACTGGCCCTCAAGGGTTGATTAAATGCAAAATTGAAAAGAGGGTTATCCAAATCTATTCCAAATATTCTACTGAACTTTTTGTACAAATTTCATAAACATCACCTAAATTCCCAAATGTCCAGAATCCATCATAACGAGAACAATTTAACTATTTGAGTATATTATATATTGTTGTTGTTTGTTTACAATTTCACTGGCCCTCAGGGGTTGATTAAATGCATAATTGAAATGAGGGTTATCCAAATCTATTCCAAATAATCTACTGAACATTTTGTACAAATTTCATAAACATCACCTAAATTCCCAAGTGTCCAGGATCCAGCATATCGAGAAAAATTTAACTATTTTAGTATATTATATATTGTTATTGTTTGTTTACTATTTCACTGGCCCTCAAGGGTTGATTAAATGCATAATTGAAATAAGGGTTATTCAAATCGATTCCAAATGTTCTACTGAATATTATGTACAAATTTCATAAACATCGCCCAAATGCACAAGTGTCCAGGATCCAGCATATCGAGAAAAATTGAACTATTTTGGTATATTATATATTGTTATTGTTTGTTTACTATTTCACTGGCCCTCAAGGGTTGATTAAATGCAAAATTGAAAAGAGGGTTATCCAAATCTATTCCAAATGTTCTACTGAACTTTTTGTACAAATTTCATAAACATCACCTAAATTCCCAAGTGTCCAGGATCCAGCATATCGAGAAAAATTTAACTATTTTAGTATATTATATATTGTTATTGTTTGTTTACTATTTCACTGGCCCTCAAGGGCTGATTAAATGCATAATTGAAATAAGGGTTATTCAAATCGATTGCAAATGTTCTACTGAACATTTTGAATAAATTTCATAAGAATCGCCCATATGCCCAAGTGTCCAGGATCCAGCATATCGAGAAAAATTGAACTATTTGAGTATATTTTATATTGTTGTTGATTGTTTACAATTTCACTGGCCCTCAAGGGTTGAATAAATGCATAATTGAAATGAGGGTTATTCAAATCGAATCCAAATGTTCTACTGAACATTTTGTACAAATTTCATAAACATCACCTAAATTCCCAAATGTCCAGGATCCATCATATCGAGAACAATTTAACTATTTGAGTAAATTATATATTGTTGTTGTTTGTTTACTATTTCACTGGCCCTCAAGGGTTGATTAAATGCATAATTGAAATGAGGGTTATCCAAATCTATTCCAAATGTTCTACTGAACATTTTGTACAAATTTCATAAACATCGCCCAAATGCTCAAGTGTCCAGGATCCAGCATATCGAGAAAAATTGAACTATTTGAGTTATTATATATTGTTGTTGTTTGTTTACAATTTCACTGGCCCTCAGGGGTTGATTAAATGCATAATTGAAATGAGGGTTATCCAAATCTATTCCAAATGTTCTACTGAACATTTTGTACAAATTTCATAAACATCACCTAAATTCCCAAGTGTCCAGGATCCAGCATATCGAGAACAATTTAACTATTTGAGTATATTATATATTGTTGTTGATTGTTTACCAATTTCACTGGCCCTCAAGGGTTGATTATATGCATATTGAAATTAGGGTTATTCAAATCGAATCCAAATGTTCTACTGAACATTTTGTACAAATTTCATAAACATCACCTAAATTCCCAAGTGTCCAGGATCCATCATATCGAGAAAAATTAAACTATTTGAGTATATTATATATTGTAATGTTGTTTGTAAACTATTTCACTGGCCCTCAAGGGTTGATTAAATGCAAAATTGAAAAGAGGGTTATTCAAATCGATTCCAAATGTTCTACTGAATATTATGTACAAATTTCATAAACATCGCCCAAATGCACAAGTGTCCAGGATCCAGCATATCGAGAAAAATTAAACTATTTTAGTATATTATATATTGTTATTGTTTGTTTACTATTTCACTGGCCCTCAAGGGTTGATTAAATGTATAATTGAAATGAAGGTTATTCAAATCGATTCCAAATGTTCTACTGAACATTTTGAATAAATTTCATAAAAATCGCCCATATGCCCAAGTGTCCAGGATCCAGCATATCGAGAAAAATTGAACTATTTGAGTATATTTTATATTGTTGTTGAGTGTTTACAATTTCACTGGCCCTTAAGGGTTGATTAAATGCATAATTGAAATGAGGGTTATTCAAATCGATTCCAAATGTTCTACTGAACATTTTGTACAAATTTCATAAACATCACCTAAATTCCCAAGTGTCCAGGATCCATCATATCGAGAAAAATTGAACTATTTGAGTATATTATATATTGTTGTTGTTTGTTTACTATGTCACTGGCCCTCAAGGGTTGATTAAATGCATAATTGAAATGAGGGTTATTCAAATCGATTCCAAATGTTCTACTGAATATTATGTACAAATTTCATAAACATCGCCCAAATGCACAAGTGTCCAGGATCCAGCATATCGAGAAAAATTGAACTATTTTGGTATATTATATATTGTTATTGTTTGTTTACTATTTCACTGGCCTTTAAGGGTTGATTAAATGCAAAATTGAAAAGAGGGTTATCCAAATCTATTCCAAATGTTCTACTGAACATTTTGTACAAATTTCATAAACATCACCTAAATTCCCAAGTGTCCAGGATCCAGCATATCGAGAAAAATTTAACTATTTTAGTATATTATATATTGTTATTGTTTGTTTACTATTTCACTGGCCCTCAAGGGTTGATTAAATGCATAATTGAAATAAGGGTTATTCAAATCGATTGCAAATGTTCTACTGAACATTTTGAATAAATTTCATAAGAATCGCCCATATGCCCAAGTGTCCAGGATCCAGCATATCGAGAAAAATTGAACTATTTTAGTATATTATATATTGTTATTGTTTGTTTACTATTTCACTGGCCCTCAAGGGTTGATTAAATGTATAATTGAAATGAAGGTTATTCAAATCGATTCCAAATGTTCTACTGAACATTTTGAATAAATTTCATAAAAATCGCCCAAATGCTCAAGTGTCCAGGATCCAGCATATCGAGAACAATTTAACTATTTGAGTATATTATATATTGTTGTTGTTTGTTTACTATTTCACTGGCCCTCAAGGGTAGATTAAATGCATAATTGAAATGAGGGTTATTCAAATCGTTTCCAAAATATCTACTGAACATTTTGTACAAAATTCATAAACATCGCCCAAATGCTCAAGTGTCCAGGATCCAGCATATCGAGAAAAATTGAACTATTTGAGTATATTATATATTGTTGTTGATTGTTTACAATTTCACTGGCCCTCAAGGGTTGATTATATGCATAATTGAAATTAGGGTTATTCAAATCGATTCCAAATGTTCTACTGAACATTTTGTACAAATTTCATAAACATCACCTAAATTCCCAAGTGTCCAGGATCCATCATATCGAGAAAAATTAAACTAATTGAGTATATTATATATTGTAATGTTGTTTGTAATCTATTTCACTGGCCCTCAAGGGTTGATTAAATGCAAAATTGAAAAGAGGGTTATTCAAATCGATTCCAAATGTTCTACTGAATATTATGTACAAATTTCATAAACATCGCCCAAACGCACAAGTGTCCAGGATCCAGCATATCGAGAAAAATTAAACTATTTTAGTATATTATATATTGTTATTGTTTGTTTACTATTTCACTGGCCCTCAAGGGTTGATTAAATGTATAATTGAAATGAAGGTTATTCAAATCGATTCCAAATGTTCTACTGAACATTTTGTACAAATTTCATAAACATCACCTAAATTCCCAAATGTCCAGGATCCATCATATCGAGAACAATTTAACTATTTGAGTAAATTATATATTGTTGTTGTTTGTTTACTATTTCACTGGCCCTCAAGGGTTGATTAAATGCATAATTGAAATGAGGGTTATCCAAATCTATTCCAAATGTTCTACTGAACATTTTGTACAAATTTCATAAACATCACCTAAATTCCCAAGTGTCCAGGATCCAGCATATCGAGAAAAATTTAACTATTTTAGTATATTATATATTGTTATTGTTTGTTTACTATTTCACTGGCCCTCAAGGGCTGATTAAATGCATAATTGAAATAAGGGTTATTCAAATCGATTGCAAATGTTCTACTGAACATTTTAATAAATTTCATAAGAATCGCCCATATGCCCAAGTGTCCAGGATCCAGCATATCGAGAAAAATTGAACTATTTGAGTATATTTTATATTGTTGTTGATTGTTTACAATTTCACTGGCCCTCAAGGGTTGAATAAATGCATAATTGAAATGAGGGTTATTCAAATCGAATCCAAATGTTCTACTGAACATTTTGTACAAATTTCATAAACATCACCTAAATTCCCAAATGTCCAGGATCCATCATATCGAGAACAATTTAACTATTTGAGTAAATTATATATTGTTGTTGTTTGTTTACTATTTCACTGGCCCTCAAGGGTTGATTAAATGCATAATTGAAATGAGGGTTATCCAAATCTATTCCAAATGTTCTACTGGACATTTTGTACAAATTTCATAAACATCGCCCAAATGCTCAAGTGTCCAGGATCCAGCATATCGAGAAAAATTGAACTATTTGAGTATATTATATATTGTTGTTGTTTGTTTACAATTTCACTGGCCCTCAGGGGTTGATTAAATGCATAATTGAAATGAGGGTTATCCAAATCTATTCCAAATGTTCTACTGAACATTTTGTACAAATTTCATAAACATCACCTAAATTCCCAAGTGTCCAGGATCCAGCATATCGAGAACAATTTAACTATTTGAGTATATTATATATTGTTGTTGATTGTTTACAATTTCACTGGCCCTCAAGGGTTGATTATATGCATAATTGAAATTAGGGTTATTCAAATCGAATCCAAATGTTCTACTGAACATTTTGTACAAATTTCATAAACATCACCTAAATTCCCAAGTGTCCAGGATCCATCATATCGAGAAAAATTAAACTATTTGAGTATATTATATATTGTAATGTTGTTTGTAAACTATTTCACTGGCCCTCAAGGGTTGATTAAATGCAAAATTGAAAAGAGGGTTATTCAAATCGATTCCAAATGTTCTACTGAATATTATGTACAAATTTCATAAACATCGCCCAAATGCACAAGTGTCCAGGATCCAGCATATCGAGAAAAATTAAACTATTTTAGTATATTATATATTGTTATTGTTTGTTTACTATTTCACTGGCCCTCAAGGGTTGATTAAATGTATAATTGAAATGAAGGTTATTCAAATCGATTCCAAATGTTCTACTGAACATTTTGAATAAATTTCATAAAAATCGCCCATATGCCCAAGTGTCCAGGATCCAGCATATCGAGAAAAATTGAACTATTTGAGTATATTTTATATTGTTGTTGAGTGTTTACAATTTCACTGGCCCTTAAGGGTTGATTAAATGCATAATTGAAATGAGGGTTATTCAAATCGATTCCAAATGTTCTACTGAACATTTTGTACAAATTTCATAAACATCACCTAAATTCCCAAGTGTCCAGGATCCATCATATCGAGAAAAATTGAACTATTTGAGTATATTATATATTGTTGTTGTTTGTTTACTATGTCACTGGCCCTCAAGGGTTGATTAAATGCATAATTGAAATGAGGGTTATTCAAATCGATTCCAAATGTTCTACTGAATATTATGTACAAATTTCATAAACATCGCCCAAATGCACAAGTGTCCCAGGATCCAGCATATCGAGAAAAATTGAACTATTTTGGTATATTATATATTGTTATTGTTTGTTTACTATTTCACTGGCCTTTAAGGGTTGATTAAATGCAAAATTGAAAAGAGGGTTATCCAAATCTATTCCAAATGTTCTACTGAACATTTTGTACAAATTTCATAAACATCACCTAAATTCCCAAGTGTCCAGGATCCAGCATATCGAGAAAAATTTAACTATTTTAGTATATTATATATTGTTATTGTTTGTTTACTATTTCACTGGCCCTCAAGGGTTGATTAAATGCATAATTGAAATAAGGGTTATTCAAATCGATTGCAAATGTTCTACTGAACATTTTGAATAAATTTCATAAGAATCGCCCATATGCCCAAGTGTCCAGGATCCAGCATATCGAGAAAAATTGAACTATTTTAGTATATTATATATTGTTATTGTTTGTTTACTATTTCACTGGCCCTCAAGGGTTGATTAAATGTATAATTGAAATGAAGGTTATTCAAATCGATTCCAAATGTTCTACTGAACATTTTGAATAAATTTCATAAAAATCGCCCAAATGCTCAAGTGTCCAGGATCCAGCATATCGAGAACAATTTAACTATTTGAGTATATTATATATTGTTGTTGTTTGTTTACTATTTCACTGGCCCTCAAGGGTAGATTAAATGCATAATTGAAATGAGGGTTATTCAAATCGTTTCCAAAATATCTACTGAACATTTTGTACAAAATTCATAAACATCGCCCAAATGCTCAAGTGTCCAGGATCCAGCATATCGAGAAAATTGAACTATTTGAGTATATTATATATTGTTGTTGATTGTTTACAATTTCACTGGCCCTCAAGGGTTGATTATATGCATAATTGAAATTAGGGTTATTCAAATCGATTCCAAATGTTCTACTGAACATTTTGTACAAATTTCATAAACATCACCTAAATTCCCAAGTGTCCAGGATCCATCATATCGAGAAAAATTAAACTAATTGAGTATATTATATATTGTAATGTTGTTTGTAATCTATTTCACTGGCCCTCAAGGGTTGATTAAATGCAAAATTGAAAAGAGGGTTATTCAAATCGATTCCAAATGTTCTACTGAATATTATGTACAAATTTCATAAACATCGCCCAAACGCACAAGTGTCCAGGATCCAGCATATCGAGAAAAATTAAACTATTTTAGTATATTATATATTGTTATTGTTTGTTTACTATTTCACTGGCCCTCAAGGGTTGATTAAATGTATAATTGAAATGAAGGTTATTCAAATCGATTCCAAATGTTCTACTGAACATTTTGTACAAATTTCATAAACATCACCTAAATTCCCAAATGTCCAGGATCCATCATATCGAGAACAATTTAACTATTTGAGTAAATTATATATTGTTGTTGTTTGTTTACTATTTCACTGGCCCTCAAGGGTTGATTAAATGCATAATTGAAATGAGGGTTATCCAAATCTATTCCAAATGTTCTACTGAACATTTTGTACAAATTTCATAAACATCGCCCAAATGCTCAAGTGTCCAGGATCCAGCATATCGAGAAAAATTGAACTATTTGAGTATATTATATATTGTTGTTGTTTGTTTACAATTTCACTGGCCCTCAGGGTTGATTAAATGCATAATTGAAATGAGGGTTATCCAAATCTATTCCAAATGTTCTACTGAACATTTTGTACAAATTTCATAAACATCACCTAAATTCCCAAGTGTCCAGGATCCAGCATATCGAGAACAATTTAACTATTTGAGTATATTATATATTGTTGTTGATTGTTTACAATTTCACTGGCCCTCAAGGGTTGATTATATGCATAATTGAAATTAGGGTTATTCAAATCGAATCCAAATGTTCTACTGAACATTTTGTACAAATTTCATAAACATCACCTAAATTCCCAAGTGTCCAGGATCCATCATATCGAGAAAAATTAAACTATTTGAGTATATTATATATTGTAATGTTGTTTGTAAACTATTTCACTGGCCCTCAAGGGTTGATTAAATGCAAAATTGAAAAGAGGGTTATTCAAATCGATTCCAAATGTTCTACTGAATATTATGTACAAATTTCATAAACATCGCCCAAATGCACAAGTGTCCAGGATCCAGCATATCGAGAAAAATTAAACTATTTTAGTATATTATATATTGTTATTGTTTGTTTACTATTTCACTGGCCCTCAAGGGTTGATTAAATGTATAATTGAAATGAAGGTTATTCAAAATCGATTCCAAATGTTCTACTGAACATTTTGAATAAATTTCATAAAAATCGCCCATATGCCCAAGTGTCCAGGATCCAGCATATCGAGAAAAATTGAACTATTTGAGTATATTTTATATTGTTGTTGAGTGTTTACAATTTCACTGGCCCTTAAGGGTTGATTAAATGCATAATTGAAATGAGGGGTTATTCAAATCGATTCCAAATGTTCTACTGAACATTTTGTACAAATTTCATAAACATCACCTAAATTCCCAAGTGTCCAGGATCCATCATATCGAGAAAAATTGAACTATTTGAGTATATTATATATTGTTGTTGTTTGTTTACTATGTCACTGGCCCTCAAGGGTTGATTAAATGCATAATTGAAATGAGGGTTATTCAAATCGATTCCAAATGTTCTACTGAATATTATGTACAAATTTCATAAACATCGCCCAAATGCACAAGTGTCCAGGATCCAGCATATCGAGAAAAATTGAACTATTTTGGTATATTATATATTGTTATTGTTTGTTTACTATTTCACTGGCCTTTAAGGGTTGATTAAATGCAAAATTGAAAAGAGGGTTATCCAAATCTATTCCAAATGTTCTACTGAACATTTTGTACAAATTTCATAAACATCACCTAAATTCCCAAGTGTTCAGGATCCAGCATATCGAGAAAAATTTAACTATTTTAGTATATTATATATTGTTATTGTTTGTTTACTATTTCACTGGCCCTCAAGGGTTGATTAAATGCATAATTGAAATGAAGGTTATTCAAATCGATTCCAAATGTTCTACTGAACATTTTGAATAAATTTCATAAAAATCGCCCAAATGCTCAAGTGTCCAGGATCCAGCATATCGAGAACAATTTAACTATTTGAGTATATTATATATTGTTGTTGTTTGTTTACTATTTCACTGGCCCTCAAGGGTAGATTAAATGCATAATTGAAATGAGGGTTATTCAAATCGTTTCCAAAATATCTACTGAACATTTTGTACAAAATTCATAAACATCGCCCAAATGCTCAAGTGTCCAGGATCCAGCATATCGAGAAAAATTGAACTATTTGAGTATATTATATATTGTTGTTGATTGTTTACAATTTCACTGGCCCTCAAGGGTTGATTATATGCATAATTGAAATTAGGGTTATTCAAATCGATTCCAAATGTTCTACTGAACATTTTGTACAAATTTCATAAACATCACCTAAATTCCCAAGTGTCCAGGATCCATCATATCGAGAAAAATTAAACTAATTGAGTATATTATATATTGTAATGTTGTTTGTAAACTATTTCACTGGCCCTCAAGGGTTGATTAAATGCAAAATTGAAAAGAGGGTTATTCAAATCGATTCCAAATGTTCTACTGAATATTATGTACAAATTTCATAAACATCGCCCAAATGCACAAGTGTCCAGGATCCAGCATATCGAGAAAAATTAAACTATTTTAGTATATTATATATTGTTATTGTTTGTTTACTATTTCACTGGCCCTCAAGGGTTGATTAAATGTATAATTGAAATGAAGGTTATTCAAATCGATTCCAAATGTTCTACTGAACATTTTGAATAAATTTCATAAAAATCGCCCATATGCCCAAGTGTCCAGGATCCAGCATATCGAGAAAAATTGAACTATTTGAGTATATTTTATATTGTTGTTGAGTGTTTACAATTTCACTGGCCCTTAAGGGTTGATTAAATGCATAATTGAAATGAGGGTTATTCAAATCGATTCCAAATGTTCTACTGAACATTTTGTACAAATTTCATAAACATCACCTAAATTCCCAAGTGTCCAGGATCCATCATATCGAGAAAAATTGAACTATTTGAGTATATTATATATTGTTGTTGTTTGTTTACTATGTCACTGGCCCTCAAGGGTTGATTAAATGCATAATTGAAATGAGGGTTATTCAAATCGATTCCAAATGTTCTACTGAATATTATGTACAAATTTCATAAACATCGCCCAAATGCACAAGTGTCCAGGATCCAGCATATCGAGAAAAATTGAACTATTTTGGTATATTATATATTGTTATTGTTTGTTTACTATTTCACTGGCCCTCAAGGGTTGATTAAATGCAAAATTGAAAAGAGGGTTATCCAAATCTATTCCAAATGTTCTACTGAACATTTTGTACAAATTTCATAAACATCACCTAAATTCCCAAGTGTCCAGGATCCAGCATATCGAGAAAAATTTAACTATTTTAGTATATTATATATTGTTATTGTTTGTTTACTATTTCACTGGCCCTCAAGGGTTGATTAAATGCATAATTGAAATAAGGGTTATTCAAATCGATTGCAAATGTTCTACTGAACATTTTGAATAAATTTCATAAGAATCGCCCATATGCCCAAGTGTCCAGGATCCAGCATATCGAGAAAAATTGAACTATTTGAGTATATTTTATATTGTTGTTGATTGTTTACAATTTCACTGGCCCTCAAGGGTTGATTAAATGCATAATTGAAATGAGGGTTATTCAAATCGAATCCAAATGTTCTACTGAACATTTTGTACAAATTTCATAAACATCACCTAAATTCCCAAATGTCCAGGATCCATCATATCGAGAACAATTTAACTATTTGAGTATATTATATATTGTTGTTGTTTGTTTACTATTTCACTGGCCCTCAAGGGTTGATTAAATGCATAATTGAAATGAGGGTTATCCAAATCTATTCCAAATGTTCTACTGAACATTTTGTACAAATTTCATAAACATCGCCCTAATGCTCAAGTGTCCAGGATCCAGCATATCGAGAAAAATTGAACTATTTGAGTATATTATATATTGTTGTTGATTGTTTACAATTTCACTGGCCCTCAAGGGTTGATTAAATGCATAATTGAAATGAGGGTTATTCAAATCGATTCCAAATGTTCTACTGAACATTTTGAATAAATTTCATAAAAATCGGCCAAATGCTCAAGTGTCCAGGATCCAGCATATCGAGAAAAATTGAACTATTTGAGTATATTTTATATTGTTGTTGATTGTTTACAATTTCACTGGCCCTCAAGGGTTGATTAAATGCATAATTGAAATGAGGGTTATCCAAATCTATTCCAAATGTTCTACTGAACATTTTGTACAAATTTCATAAACATCACCTAAATTCCCAAGTGTCCAGGATCCAGCATATCGAGAACAATTTAACTATTTGAGTATATTATATATTGTTGTTGTTTGTTTACTATTTCACTGGCCCTCAAGGGTTGATTAAATGCATAATTGAAATGAGGGTTATTCAAATCGTTTCCAAAATATCTACTGAACATTTTGTACAAAATTCATAAACATCGCCCAAATGCTCAAGTGTCCAGGATCCAGCATATCGAGAAAAATTGAACTATTTTAGTATATTATATATTGTTATTGTTTGTTTACTATTTCAATGGCCCTCAAGGGTTGATTAAATGCAAAATTGAAAAGAGGGTTATTCAAATCGATTCCAAATGTTCTACTGAATATTATGTACAAATTTCATAAACATCGCCCAAATGCACAAGTGTCCAGGATCCAGCATATCGAGAAAAATTGAACTATTTTGGTATATTATATATTGTTATTGTTTGTTTACTATTTCACTGGCCCTCAAGGGTTGATTAAATGCAAAATTGAAAAGAGGGTTATCCAAATCTATTCCAAATGTTCTACTGAACTTTTTGTACAAATTTCATAAACATCACCTAAATTCCCAAGTGTCCAGGATCCAGCATATCGAGAAAAATTTAACTATTTTAGTATATTATATATTGTTATTGTTTGTTTACTATTTCACTGGCCCTCAAGGGCTGATTAAATGCATAATTGAAATAAGGGTTATTCAAATCGATTGCAAATGTTCTACTGAACATTTTGAATAAATTTCATAAGAATCGCCCATATGCCCAAGTGTCCAGGATCCAGCATATCGAGAAAAATTGAACTATTTGAGTATATTTTATATTGTTGTTGATTGTTTACAATTTCACTGGCCCTCAAGGGTTGAATAAATGCATAATTGAAATGAGGGTTATTCAAATCGAATCCAAATGTTCTACTGAACATTTTGTACAAATTTCATAAACATCACCTAAATTCCCAAATGTCCAGGATCCATCATATCGAGAACAATTTAACTATTTGAGTAAATTATATATTGTTGTTGTTTGTTTACTATTTCACTGGCCCTCAAGGGTTGATTAAATGCATAATTGAAATGAGGGTTATCCAAATCTATTCCAAATGTTCTACTGAACATTTTGTACAAATTTCATAAACATCGCCCAAATGCTCAAGTGTCCAGGATCCAGCATATCGAGAAAAATTGAACTATTTGAGTATATTATATATTGTTGTTGTTTGTTTACAATTTCACTGGCCCTCAGGGGTTGATTAAATGCATAATTGAAATGAGGGTTATCCAAATCTATTCCAAATGTTCTACTGAACATTTTGTACAAATTTCATAAACATCACCTAAATTCCCAAGTGTCCAGGATCCAGCATATCGAGAACAATTTAACTATTTGAGTATATTATATATTGTTGTTGATTGTTTACAATTTCACTGGCCCTCAAGGGTTGATTATATGCATAATTGAAATTAGGGTTATTCAAATCGAATCCAAATGTTCTACTGAACATTTTGTACAAATTTCATAAACATCACCTAAATTCCCAAGTGTCCAGGATCCATCATATCGAGAAAAATTAAACTATTTGAGTATATTATATATTGTAATGTTGTTTGTAAACTATTTCACTGGCCCTCAAGGGTTGATTAAATGCAAAATTGAAAAGAGGGTTATTCAAATCGATTCCAAATGTTCTACTGAATATTATGTACAAATTTCATAAACATCGCCCAAATGCACAAGTGTCCAGGATCCAGCATATCGAGAAAAATTAAACTATTTTAGTATATTATATATTGTTATTGTTTGTTTACTATTTCACTGGCCCTCAAGGGTTGATTAAATGTATAATTGAAATGAAGGTTATTCAAATCGATTCCAAATGTTCTACTGAACATTTTGAATAAATTTCATAAAAATCGCCCATATGCCCAAGTGTCCAGGATCCAGCATATCGAGAAAAATTGAACTATTTGAGTATATTTTATATTGTTGTTGAGTGTTTACAATTTCACTGGCCCTTAAGGGTTGATTAAATGCATAATTGAAATGAGGGTTATTCAAATCGATTCCAAATGTTCTACTGAACATTTTGTACAAATTTCATAAACATCACCTAAATTCCCAAGTGTCCAGGATCCATCATATCGAGAAAAATTGAACTATTTGAGTATATTATATATTGTTGTTGTTTGTTTACTATGTCACTGGCCCTCAAGGGTTGATTAAATGCATAATTGAAATGAGGGTTATTCAAATCGATTCCAAATGTTCTACTGAATATTATGTACAAATTTCATAAACATCGCCCAAATGCACAAGTGTCCAGGATCCAGCATATCGAGAAAAATTGAACTATTTTGGTATATTATATATTGTTATTGTTTGTTTACTATTTCACTGGCCTTTAAGGGTTGATTAAATGCAAAATTGAAAAGAGGGTTATCCAAATCTATTCCAAATGTTCTACTGAACATTTTGTACAAATTTCATAAACATCACCTAAATTCCCAAGTGTCCAGGATCCAGCATATCGAGAAAAATTTAACTATTTTAGTATATTATATATTGTTATTGTTTGTTTACTATTTCACTGGCCCTCAAGGGTTGATTAAATGCATAATTGAAATAAGGGTTATTCAAATCGATTGCAAATGTTCTACTGAACATTTTGAATAAATTTCATAAGAATCGCCCATATGCCCAAGTGTCCAGGATCCAGCATATCGAGAAAAATTGAACTATTTTAGTATATTATATATTGTTATTGTTTGTTTACTATTTCACTGGCCCTCAAGGGTTGATTAAATGTATAATTGAAATGAAGGTTATTCAAATCGATTCCAAATGTTCTACTGAACATTTTGAATAAATTTCATAAAAATCGCCCAAATGCTCAAGTGTCCAGGATCCAGCATATCGAGAACAATTTAACTATTTGAGTATATTATATATTGTTGTTGTTTGTTTACTATTTCACTGGCCCTCAAGGGTAGATTAAATGCATAATTGAAATGAGGGTTATTCAAATCGTTTCCAAAATATCTACTGAACATTTTGTACAAAATTCATAAACATCGCCCAAATGCTCAAGTGTCCAGGATCCAGCATATCGAGAAAAATTGAACTATTTGAGTATATTATATATTGTTGTTGATTGTTTACAATTTCACTGGCCCTCAAGGGTTGATTATATGCATAATTGAAATTAGGGTTATTCAAATCGATTCCAAATGTTCTACTGAACATTTTGTACAAATTTCATAAACATCACCTAAATTCCCAAGTGTCCAGGATCCATCATATCGAGAAAAATTAAACTAATTGAGTATATTATATATTGTAATGTTGTTTGTAAACTATTTCACTGGCCCTCAAGGGTTGATTAAATGCAAAATTGAAAAGAGGGTTATTCAAATCGATTCCAAATGTTCTACTGAATATTATGTACAAATTTCATAAACATCGCCCAAATGCACAAGTGTCCAGGATCCAGCATATCGAGAAAAATTAAACTATTTTAGTATATTATATATTGTTATTGTTTGTTTACTATTTCACTGGCCCTCAAGGGTTGATTAAATGTATAATTGAAATGAAGGTTATTCAAATCGATTCCAAATGTTCTACTGAACATTTTGAATAAATTTCATAAAAATCGCCCATATGCCCAAGTGTCCAGGATCCAGCATATCGAGAAAAATTGAACTATTTGAGTATATTTTATATTGTTGTTGAGTGTTTACAATTTCACTGGCCCTTAAGGGTTGATTAAATGCATAATTGAAATGAGGGTTATTCAAATCGATTCCAAATGTTCTACTGAACATTTTGTACAAATTTCATAAACATCACCTAAATTCCCAAGTGTCCAGGATCCATCATATCGAGAAAAATTGAACTATTTGAGTATATTATATATTGTTGTTGTTTGTTTACTATGTCACTGGCCCTCAAGGGTTGATTAAATGCATAATTGAAATGAGGGTTATTCAAATCGATTCCAAATGTTCTACTGAATATTATGTACAAATTTCATAAACATCGCCCAAATGCACAAGTGTCCAGGATCCAGCATATCGAGAAAAATTGAACTATTTTGGTATATTATATATTGTTATTGTTTGTTTACTATTTCACTGGCCCTCAAGGGTTGATTAAATGCAAAATTGAAAAGAGGGTTATCCAAATCTATTCCAAATGTTCTACTGAACATTTTGTACAAATTTCATAAACATCACCTAAATTCCCAAGTGTCCAGGATCCAGCATATCGAGAAAAATTTAACTATTTTAGTATATTATATATTGTTATTGTTTGTTTACTATTTCACTGGCCCTCAAGGGTTGATTAAATGCATAATTGAAATAAGGGTTATTCAAATCGATTGCAAATGTTCTACTGAACATTTTGAATAAATTTCATAAGAATCGCCCATATGCCCAAGTGTCCAGGATCCAGCATATCGAGAAAAATTGAACTATTTGAGTATATTTTATATTGTTGTTGATTGTTTACAATTTCACTGGCCCTCAAGGGTTGATTAAATGCATAATTGAAATGAGGGTTATTCAAATCGAATCCAAATGTTCTACTGAACATTTTGTACAAATTTCATAAACATCACCTAAATTCCCAAATGTCCAGGATCCATCATATCGAGAACAATTTAACTATTTGAGTATATTATATATTGTTGTTGTTTGTTTACTATTTCACTGGCCCTCAAGGGTTGATTAAATGCATAATTGAAATGAGGGTTATCCAAATCTATTCCAAATGTTCTACTGAACATTTTGTACAAATTTCATAAACATCGCCCTAATGCTCAAGTGTCCAGGATCCAGCATATCGAGAAAAATTGAACTATTTGAGTATATTATATATTGTTGTTGATTGTTTACAATTTCACTGGCCCTCAAGGGTTGATTAAATGCATAATTGAAATGAGGGTTATTCAAATCGATTCCAAATGTTCTACTGAACATTTTGAATAAATTTCATAAAAATCGCCCAAATGCTCAAGTGTCCAGGATCCAGCATATCGAGAAAAATTGAACTATTTGAGTATATTTTATATTGTTGTTGATTGTTTACAATTTCACTGGCCCTCAAGGGTTGATTAAATGCATAATTGAAATGAGGGTTATCCAAATCTAATCCAAATGTTCTACTGAACATTTTGTACAAATTTCATAAACATCACCTAAATTCCCAAGTGTCCAGGATCCAGCATATCGAGAACAATTTAACTATTTGAGTATATTATATATTGTTGTTGTTTGTTTACTATTTCACTGGCCCTCAAGGGTTGATTAAATGCATAATTGAAATGAGGGTTATTCAAATCGTTTCCAAAATATCTACTGAACATTTTGTACAAAATTCATAAACATCGCCCAAATGCTCAAGTGTCCAGGATCCAGCATATCGAGAAAAATTGAACTATTTTAGTATATTATATATTGTTATTGTTTGTTTACTATTTCAATGGCCCTCAAGGGTTGATTAAATGCAAAATTGAAAAGAGGGTTATTCAAATCGATTCCAAATGTTCTACTGAATATTATGTACAAATTTCATAAACATCGCCCAAATGCACAAGTGTCCAGGATCCAGCATACCGAGAAAAATTGAACTATTTTAGTATATTATATATTGTTATTGTTTGTTTACTATTTCACTGGCCCTCAAGGGTTGATTAAATCCATAATTGAAATGAAGGTTATTCAAATCGATTCCAAATGTTCTACTGAATTTAATGTACAAACTTCATAAACATCGCCCAAATGCACAAGTGTCCAGGATCCAGCATATCGAGAAAAATTGAACTATTTTATTATATTATATATTGTTATTGTTTGTTTACTATTTCACTGGCCCTCAAGGGTTGATTAAATGTATAATTGAAATGAAGGTTATTCAAATCGATTCCAAATGTTCAACTGAACATTTTGAATAAATTTCATAAACATCACCTAAATTCCCAAGTGTCCAGGATCCAGCATATCGAGAAAAATTTAACTATTTTAGTATATTATATATTGTTATTGTTTGTTTACTATTTCACTGGCCCTCAAGGGTTGATTAAATGCATAATTGAAATGAGGGTTATCCAAATCTATTCCAAATGTTCTACTGAACATTTTGTACAAATTTCATAAACATCGCCCTAATGCTCAAGTGTCCAGGATCCAGCATATCGAGAAAAATTGAACTATTTGAGTATATTATATATTGTTGTTGATTGTTTACAATTTCACTGGCCCTCAAGGGTTGATTAAATGCATAATTGAAATGAGGGTTATTCAAATCGATTCCAAATGTTCTACTGAACATTTTGAATAAATTTCATAAAAATCGCCCAAATGCTCAAGTGTCCAGGATCCAGCATATCGAGAAAAATTGAACTATTTGAGTATATTTTATATTGTTGTTGATTGTTTACAATTTCACTGGCCCTCAAGGGTTGATTAAATGCATAATTGAAATGAGGGTTATCCAAATCTATTCCAAATGTTCTACTGAACATTTTGTACAAATTTCATAAACATCACCTAAATTCCCAAGTGTCCAGGATCCAGCATATCGAGAACAATTTAACTATTTGAGTATATTATATATTGTTGTTGTTTGTTTACTATTTCACTGGCCCTCAAGGGTTGATTAAATGCATAATTGAAATGAGGGTTATTCAAATCGTTTCCAAAATATCTACTGAACATTTTGTACAAAATTCATAAACATCGCCCAAATGCTCAAGTGTCCAGGATCCAGCATATCGAGAAAAATTGAACTATTTTAGTATATTATATATTGTTATTGTTTGTTTACTATTTCAATGGCCCTCAAGGGTTGATTAAATGCAAAATTGAAAAGAGGGTTATTCAAATCGATTCCAAATGTTCTACTGAATATTATGTACAAATTTCATAAACATCGCCCAAATGCACAAGTGTCCAGGATCCAGCATACCGAGAAAAATTGAACTATTTTAGTATATTATATATTGTTATTGTTTGTTTACTATTTCACTGGCCCTCAAGGGTTGATTAAATCCATAATTGAAATGAAGGTTATTCAAATCGATTCCAAATGTTCTACT
>JASXSY010003306.1:0-43870 GCA_034509805.1 Sipha maydis
CAATCAACGATCGGACGCGAAGTAACTTCGGGTTAGGTTACCGTCTTGTCCTGCGCGCGGTTTCAAGACCCTGTAAGACCGTGGTTAACCGCGGTACCGCACCGCTTGCAGCGGTCGCCAGTGTAACAACGATACGTCAACGTCAACGGAATACGTGTAGGTACCTATCGATTTGTGTCGTGCGCAAAACCATTGTGTCCGCGAACGGCCTCGCGCGAGTGCCCATTCGCTCACGTGATGTTGGTGCGCGCCGAGACGAAAAGAATAAAAAATAAATAAATAAACGAACATCCGATTCGGTTTTCGGGTGGTCGTGACAAAACGAGGTGGTAACCGGTTCGAACGAGCGCGGAGGACGCGGAACAGGTTGTGCTCGCGGACGGGCTCGCCTCCCGGCGGCGGCGGCGGCAATCGCACCCGCGCCAGCCACGTACACCCGGTCGGCGACGTCACGTATCGCGTTGTACGCACGTGACGGTATTATTGTTATTACCACGTTGCACCTGCAGTTGCCCACGACCGTCGGTCGTGTGCTACGAACGCGCGGTCGGAGGAGAGAACAACACGTAACCGCACCACCGCCGGGTGGACGCCGCCGCCGCCGCCGCCGCTGAAGATGAAAAATGGCGGTTTACTCCGGAGTGATCCGAGGCGTCGTGTGAGACCCACCGGACCGATCGCGCTCAGTAAATCCTAACGAACGGAGAACGGAAGAAGAAAATAAAAGAAAAAAACATTTGATGCATATATTTATAAACACTTGTGTATTCGAATAGACGTTGAACTCGAACATTTGCTCTCACGATCCAGGTGTATTGCTCGGTGTGTATCGTACAGTGTGTCGTACATTGTACACGGTTCGGACGGAATGTGTATTTTCCGGTAACACGTCAAAACGAGTTCACGTGGTGAATACATTTTAACGATGAGGGTTTTCGAAAGTATTTGTGTTTATTTATCGACCGAAACCGTGGGGCTAATGCGTTTCAGATGCTTTTTATTCGCGCATCACGCGGAGTGCAACATATCATTAACCTAGCGTTCATTAACTAGATCTCTGGGTTTTTGTTAAATTCTTTTCAAAAAACGTTTGACGATTATTTATTTAGATTTATCGAAAATGGATGTATCTGAACGTAAAAAAAAAAAAAATGTAAAAGCAATTAACATTCATATTTTAAAACATATTGCTCAATCCACTTATAAGAATGCAGTAGACATATAAATATAAGTAAATGTTCAAAAATATTTCATTTATACTTAAAGTGTTATTATATATATATATATATATATATATAACAATGATATTTATATAAATAATTTAAAATGTAATACAAATAATTATATTATGTCTATCGTACATTTTAAACATAATTATCTATAGATTTTGATTAAATTGCGACTATGTATTATTGTGAATATGCGTAATTACAGTAGGTGTTATATGCGTGATTCGTGGGTCTTGTGATACTTGTTGTCAGTTATGATTTATTTCGCGAGTGCGAATTGGGTAACAAAAGAAAGAAAAAATATTAGAGACTTCACATTGTTGGCGTTGCGGAATAATCGTGAGGGGTAGTACATTCTCCTCGTGAAACGCAGTCCTAGGGTATCCCCGCGAGAACTGCTGTTTCGCAAAGGGGTGTGTTTTTTAATATATTAAAACGGAACCGCTCGATGCAAATAACCCTCCTTGTTTGCATTTCTATATTTATACTCAACGTGCGCTCGTTTTTAATAAATTAAATAGCTGTATATGCTAAATCATCAGTAGTATATTCTGTAGGATGAATGCATCGTTGGTTTAAACTTTTAAGAAATTTTGTTTTACGAACAACTATGTTACTACAATACACAAATGTATACATTTGAATGGCGTTGAAAAAGTGTTTTGCCTTCGTATATTATATATTACACCTATATTGTACAATGTAAATAATTCTACTCACATACCGTCAGGAGCTCCATCTAGATGACCTTATAGTATTATAGGGACTCTATGGACATGATATTATGACATTATATACCGTAATATATGTATATATTAGACAAATATAAGCAAAGAACGGATATTACTGTAAATACATATTTTCAATAAAATGAGATTATTTAATTTGATAAACATTTGTTACAATTTGATATATTCTAAACGAAACAAATCTGATTTAATTTTACGTATTTTTATAAAATTGGGTATGTAGGTACTACATACGTAGTGTGACATATTATAATTTATATAATTTATAACAGTACCGTAGATAGACACTGAACCGGCATTTTCTGAACAGCATAACAATTTTCGCGTTTAACATGATATATTATAATTTATGCGCTGGTGTCAAATGGTATAATTTACGATTTTCTAAATGTACCTGCTGTGCAAGGGAATCAGCCTAACCTGTGTATGTGTGTGTGCGTGTGGGTGAATGTGTGCTGTACGAGAAAGGGTGATATACTGTACGCGTATATATATATATATATACACCAGCGACGCGCGGGTAGAGGGATGGTTGCGCGAAGGGTTCGCCAAAGCTCGCGACTACAAACATTCCACGCGCACGGCTATCGATCCTCTGTCTGTCTTGGGTACGACCAGGGGTGGGTACGGGGGTATAGCGGACGCCACGAGGGTTGTATACGGTTCGTAGACGCTGCAGGCGCCGCGGTAACGGAGGCGATCAATACGCGCACGCCTGAAGCGTATACATAGCGTGTACGCACACATCGCCACGCGAGAACCCCTTTTCGGTCCGTACGACTTTTATACGTGTACGTGCCATATATCTCTATATGTGTGTACACGTGTCGCGCGGTGCAGCTATTTTCCCGTTGGTATACGAATTGCCGCTGCAGTCGCGACCGCGTATAAAAGAAGTGAAAAAAAACCAACCCGATGCTTGCGATACGGCTATACTGCAAAAAGCCATCGAAACCTAATTTTTTTCTGTCAAAACCGTCCGGACGCAGGTGTAACGGTAAGGGAGCGGGGGGGGGGGGGAAAGCCGATCGCGAGACACCTTTTGGCGCATCGCTGCGGTGTTTTGCGCACGTCCGTGTTGTTGTGCACGTGCACGGCAAACGTTTTGCGCCCGCGAGTGGGACGTTAGAACCGTGTCCGCGTCGGTGGCACGCGTGTGCGGTGCAACGGGCGCAGGCTCGCCGCCGCCGCGGAAAGCGCGTGCGGAGCGGGCGAGGAACGAAAAAAAAAAAGAAAAAAGAGAACCCTCCCGCGCCCAACGCGTTCCTCCGCGCGTCGCTTCGCCGACCGGGGGGACGCGATCTCGCCCGGAACATGGCTGGATATCGTGTTGGGCCGACGGTACGCGTACGTTTACAAACACGCGCACCGCACCACGTCCGAGTAAAGGTTTACCGCGCGCGCCGCCGAACGCTGTACGTGGTGCATACGTGCGCATCGTGCAGCACGGTTTCGCAGTCGGCGATCGTCACGCACGCGCACCCGGCCACGGATATTTTTTCCGCGCGTTCCACGGGGTACGACCGACGCGTAGTGTGCCCGAAGGCCGGGGGAGTCGGGTAGTGGGTCTCGCCGGGCCGGTGACAGTTGTTAGATTGTTTAAGCGTCAGAGAATAACGGCAATACGAATCATCGTTTACTGACGAACTGTTCGGCGCGTTTAAGATATTGCACTAAAAATACGTACCGAAAACCGTGTTTATTTATTCAGTGTTTTATTGTGATGGATCAGAGATACGAGTAGTATTATATAACGTTGTGTATGTATATATAATAAGCAACGGTACATAATAATTCATTAAATCCTTTTGTAATCAGCAGTTCATTAACCGTGTTTCGGTACGATTAGATTCTCCTTACGTTTTTGTTTTTCAATCCATTGATGTTTTATAATTTTTTTTTTTTTTTTCAATATCAAACACGGAACGTTTTAACTTTTTTAGGTCATAGGCGCAACTAGGGGGGGCTTGGGGGGCTTAGCTCCCCTAAATATTTCCACAGCCCTCCCAGATGAAAAATATCGAATCTCAGAATTTTGTAATAATATCTTATCATCTATATCTAGAATCTTAATATTATTTAAACGAAATAATTATCAAGTTTGAACAATCCTTGTTATTCAGTGTAATCACCGACAGTGAATAACAGTGGGTTTTCCACATGGTTTAATATTTTCGTTTTTGTTATCTATGTTATGTTCTAAACTTCTAAATAACCCGAAGGCGGAAGGTATTATTATCTTAAGGTTACCCTAAGGTATTATTATTATTATAATTGTGTCCGACATCCGTCATGTCGGTACATGTAGTAGCCTACATGCCTGTAATTGATTCTGTTATTAGCAACCTTAAGTACAGATTTTCCAAAGAGAGTTTACTCATGGCAAGCTCAGTTGACTGTTTTATTAAAATGGATTTTGTTGGGAGTTCATATTTTATAAATCATTACAAGGTTAATATTATACTTTTGAATAATATTTTTTTCTAAATAAATTTATTGCAATATTTAATTTTTTTTAGGATGTTTTAATAATAGATATTCATGCTTTAAAATCAGAAATGACTGTAGCAAGTAACTGCATGAAAAATATCAAATCTGATTTTGATATCAATGATATTAGTAAAGTGATCGAAAATCATGTTTATCCCAATGTGTATAAGTTGTTACAAGTAGCAATAAGTATTCCTATAAGCTCAGCCACATGCGAAAGATCGTTTTCTTCTATGAGGCGTATCAAAAATTGGTTACGAACCAGTATGCTACAAGACCGTTTTACAAATTTGGCTACTCTGAACATCGAGAGAGATGTTGTTAACTCAATAAATACTGAAGATATTTTAGAAGTATACTGTAATACTAAAGACAGAAAATTTGTATTAAAATAAAATTAAAATTATAAAGTTGAATTTGTATATAAGTATTATTATTGTGAACTACTGTGGTTTTCTGGGGGGAGGGGGAGAGAGGGATTATGAGGGCTAGCCTTGCTAAAATTTAAACGCAACCTATAATATTGAGTATTGATACATTTTGTCTGTATCTAAATTAGTAATTAGTGGGGGTGTGGGGGCATAGCCCCCACGGGCCTGTGTTGTCTTTTAACTTATAGCCCCCCCAAAAAATTAACTCTCGTTGCGCCTATGTTTTAGGTATATCTTAATAGCTTGGTCGACATTTATCATCAGACGTCCGTGCGACATGATACGTAACATGATTGAGTTGTTCGTAAATTATGCTATAGGTACCTACATACTGAAAAAAAATTGCGTGATTGAAAATATGCATAACAACTTCAACATAAACAAATGCTGTAATATTATTATGAAACGTTAAAAAAATTTGTATTGACTTATGCGTTTAGAATACGTAAACTTGATAGTAAAAAACGTTTTCTTTAACCGAGTTACAAATCACAATCTAAATAATATGCATTTATACAAATGTAGTAAAGAAAGTAGATACCTATACATACACTTATTTATAAATACA
Source organism: Sipha maydis (assembly GCA_034509805.1). Classification (NCBI taxonomy): domain Eukaryota; kingdom Metazoa; phylum Arthropoda; class Insecta; order Hemiptera; family Aphididae; genus Sipha; species Sipha maydis. Next base: position 5,468 of record JASXSY010003306.1, read on the forward strand.
CCACGTATTTTTAGCATTTTTTTTTTCTCTTCGCCTCGGAAGAATTCTAGGAACAGTATATTTTGATTCTAACATTTTTAACGAACGAGAGTGTACAACTAAACTACGTACAACACAACGGACGAATGACGGTTATACTTTTATTTTATTACATTTTGTAATACGTTGCCGGTTTAGAAACATAAATTATTTGTAGATCTCTATATAATACTCGAGATTAATTACGCATAATAAAGAGTTATTTTCGGGAATGTTTGATTTTACGAAAGTGTTTCATGCGATAAGCTTAGCGAGACTAAGCTTAGATTAATGCTGATTATGATGGTGTCTTAAAACCTCATAACTTTAAAATGTAATCATAATTTTGAATTTTGCCCTATATATATATAAATGCGTGTATAGTCTAATTATCACCACTTTTTTTCATTCGTTAATCACAATAATTATTTCTTTGGGAGAAAAGATTGGTGGACATTTGATCGTTTAATACATATGGTTTTATTAAGCTAAACATTTTGTTTATTTATTATGTCATTAACGTAATGTATAAAACTATGAAATAAAACTCTAAAAACTGAACATAATTGCTTTTAAATAACTAATATTTTTAAATGTATTCTCTTGATAACATCTTTAGAAGTAACAGCTTCATAAATGTTAAAACATTATCGAGTGTTTTTTAAACTGGTTCTGATGAAACGATTTATTTAGAGAAGTTTTAATACACCTTACATTTTTTTCCAATTAGGTAAATTAGCTATAAGCAACAAATTTAACATAAAAAATACGCCATGTAGTACTTGACTAATAAGTACATTATAATGTAAAGGTATAAGTGTAAATTTATCATAGGTACTTGTAAATTGTAATTACTATAACAGTACTTCATTAATAAATACTACGTCCTACGTTTATCTACAATATTTACATTGAATTTAATTAGTTACGTAGTGTCGTCATATCATGTTTAATGAAAAAAATTGCCCTAGTATAATATTCTATACCAACGCAAAACTCGAAGTATTCCTGATAAATTATAAAGTTTACGCAATAATAGAAATGTATTATTAAACATTAGGTTTTTTATTGTTTTTTCTTAAATATTAATTTATTTAAATTGGATAATTTGGTGGTTAAGTTATATGATATTATAGTTTATCAATAAAAAACAAAAATATCGTAAAATTTGCATTGATTTTTATTAAGGATTTAATTATATAGCAAAATTAATTATTTCCTCACGAAGATTATCTATTATATTTTTACGTTTAATTTCATTGTGTCGTTTTTGATAATGTTTTTTTTAGATTTTCGCTAGCCAAAAAATTAGAACCCATTAACATTATGCATCAGTAGCAAGGGACATATTTTTTTAATTAAATGATGAATTGGAACTAATAATGTCATTAAATTATATTATTATAATATAATCAAACTCTATTAAATTGTTGAAAAAATGTGTACATTATTTTTAGTTCATATCGAAAAAGTTGTCGCCCATTACCCCATAAAATGCATAGGATAATAATGTACACAACTTTTAAATACTTGATAGTGTATTACTGTACACACATTAACTATATATTTGTCTTGGTCATCGTTTTTTGCTAATAAATATATATATCCCCTATATTGTACGACAGATCACATATATGATTATCCGTTATGATACTTAAACTGTACCTCATCGGTAAAATATTGTATCCACTAACACTAAAAGTTTGTAGTTTTTCATAGGCAGAGGTTTGATTGAATTTTAGGAGGGCTTAAATTTTTCTTTCCACAAATATTTCAATAACCTATAATATATATTGAAAAGTTTTCAAATAATTTTGGGGGTTTTCGATATTTTTTGGGGAGGCTAAACCCCCCAAGCCCCCCTCGACCTCCGCCTATGTAGTTGTTACGTTTCGACTTTCGATCTTCGAATCATTGTGCGTAACATTTAATGTTAAAATTCAGTATAAACAAGTTTTTACAAATAATCGTTGGAATAGTTTTATTTAATTGAATAACTATAAATTTCGTCATTTTAGAATAAATAAGTTTTGTTGATATTGTTAAGCAGTGTGTGTAAAATTAAGAAAAATTATTATCAATAACCATTGATGCACAAAGGAGGAAGTTTCTTAACCTAACCTAACCTCTTGGTCATAACCCCCCTTACTCCAAAATGTCTTCCTTCATTACATTTTAACCTTACCTAACTAAGTTTTACAAAGGATTTAGCCCATCATTTCCAGTCTGTATAATCATACATTATATAATCAAACAATTATAAAATCATATTTTTCGATATCTTTATTTTGTATAGTGATAATTGTAATAGAAATGTAAAAGTGTCATTAACAATTATATTATTTGAAAGGGATATCGAATAGCAATATAAGGTCTATGGGGTTAATCGAATATAATTGATAACAGTTTTTAACGTATTAGAACGTTCATTTTCTACATTACGACGTATTATAACTTATCTACGGAATAATACTGAACAAATCAGATTTAACGGTTTATCAATGTTCAGGGCAGAGTACAATTTCGGGGCTTTAAATGTCGAAAATGTCACTATCGCGCATCAGTTGCATATTGAACTTAAATGTAAGCAAACAGACTTAACAAATATAGTACCTTGCACTTATAACAATACAAATAAATTGATTAATTAATAATACAACATGTCGTATAATTAAACATAATATAATAAATCATGTACAACTGTGGTGAAAGCGCGGAACCCGGGGCGAGGGCCTCACTCGTCCTGCCATAGGGACGGCCCTGTCCATGTTGAACATTCACAGAAACATAACAATAACGTCTGAGGAGATTCTCAATAAGATGGGAAAAACATCAAACGAGAGATTGACATTACATTTATAAAATTATACTTTTATGCATACATTATTCTATTATAACAAGTTAAAAATTTTCATTTAGTTTTCGTTGACCTCAAAAATGGTTCATAATAAATTAAGAAGTTATAAGTATATAGAATAATAACGAATAATATCATGTTAAGGGTTTATTTTCCATGTACAATTATAAATAGTATTTACAGCTTTTGTAAAATGTTTAACAATATGTTTGTATAGAGTTAACATTAACACAACATTAGGTACAACATTAATTACTATAGTAATATAGTAAATTATTAATTACAAATCCCTGAAAAATAAACCTGTGTACGTTACTGCCAATAACTAAAAAACGGTATTAATACGCACCAGATTGTAGTATTTTTGTGTGCAGAATTCAATTCTAAGTTTTTATATATCTATGTCGAATTAGGTTTTGCGCGTTTTGAGTATTTTTTATTTTTGTATTAGGTTGTATTTGTGTTCTAATGGAAGACAGCAATCAAAAAATAAAATTTTAATTATATCGTCTATATCGTCTTATCTATCGATATAAATTAAAATATACATGAATATTATATTAAAATTTTATTAGAGGTATAAATGTTTATGATATTATATATTTAAACGTTATTTATATCACTACATAAGTAAATTAAAATAAAATAAATTAAACAAAAATTAAGCAAAGAAGCCATCGTTTATTTACCCATTTAGTCCATTCAGCATATATGAATTCAATATCAATTGACTTATAAATTGTAAATTTTTAATTAATTTATTAATTAAGATTTAAAAAAATATTCAATAAATAATTATCGTCATTTTTAATGGAATAACTACTACAGTTTTTCGTAGAAAGCGCTTTCCCTAACGATCGGCCAAGAGTGCAAGACCTGCCCACTTGGGCCGTTGACCTCAAGATGGTGGTTACTATGGTGAACATCGAGGGTTACGTTGATGGTAGAGAGTAAAGTATAGGACAAGGATTACGACGACTAAACATGCGGTCCTAAATACTACAGCTAAGGATAGGATCCTGGAGGCAATAACTGAGAATGAAGTCCTTGATACGATGGATGAGGTCTTGGAGAAGATCGAGGGACATTGAGGGACATAACGATGTCAACGTGGCTGTCACATCATCACTGCGGCGACGACTGATAAATTGCCTTGGGAAGTCGGTAATCGTCTCCTGTATTGGTTGGTTCCTGCATAGAAAACTGATTAAGAACTATAATTAATATTTTGAAAAATCATACGAAGTACGAGGAGGAAAGGACAATATAGTTCAAGAAATCGTCAGAATAATACGTGAAGAACAATAAGTCTTGAAAAAATAATTAAAGGAAGCTGAACAATAGCCACACCCGATCCAAATATTTTTCAAAATGATGGCACCGATTGTCATTATGCTCCCCTCTGAAATAATGATGGAAACAAGAATACTGGTCAATAATATTAAATGAACACAAATTACAAACACGATATATTTATAACACATTATTAGTACATCACGAATACAACTCATAAACGAAGCGAACAATATCTTCAAGGCATTTAAAGAAATGTATTTTATATTATCAGTGCAACATTTTAATTTTTGTTTCAGACTGCAGGATTTGTTCGTATGCTAGTAATGGTCTTATTATATCTTTATTTCACCAACAGAAAATATTTAATTTGCAGTGTTATAGAGTTTTGATTTAATAGGGAATACAATTTTTTCACCTTTATGTGTCTTAAATTACTTACATGAAGTGATCAAGTATTTTAAATATAGAAATTAGATAGTGTTATTACAATTAACACCTCAGTGGGTGGTCTAAAACTTGTCAAAGGGACTAAGAAGTAATTAATAATGTGGACATTGTCCAATGAAATATTTCAAATAATAATTAATAATCGTTAAAATATATTATTATTCATTAAATGACGATAAAAACATAATCAGTGAATATTTAATCACAATTGTTTTCAACTTTCATTTTTCGGCTGTTAAGTAAATATTTGATATAGTAACAGCGATATAAAATTAATCGTGGTTTATAATACATAAGATAATATTATTCTCTTAAATTGTTATTTTTCATGACGTGTCAATTATGAAATTGTACTAAACTTACATATATAACCTACTCTATAGTCATAGTCTCATTTATATGAATTAGATACATTATGTATGAAATATTTACAGAAAAAATGTTTAGCTTATGATCAAATCATATAATCATTTTAAAAAATAAATCATTTTAAATATTTTAATTTGAAATTAAATATCTTTCCAACATTAAAAATAATACGTAGCAGTGTAGAAACCTTGTTAAATTTTGCTATATATACTTGTACAATCATACATAAATTTGAATGAAAAAATTACTTAAAACATTTTGAATGAACTGCATTTTCAGCTGATAAAATATTAGTACGTGTCTTAATATTCTAATGTCACTAAAGGACTTATTTTTTTATAAATTCTTATTCATGATAAATTTTAATAAAGTATCCGTATGTGCGTATTCGTCTCAAATTACTATATTAAGTATTGAACTTAAGAATTTATAACCTTCGTGTTAGTACGATGATGATGATTGCAACTATTATACTGTGGCTATTCTAAGGTATTGAAATTTCTGAAAAAGGAGCTTTTATAGAATTCCGTTACCATAATAATGGTACTTCTTATCGTTAGGAAAAAATAAAAATGTTAACGACTAAAGCGGTGAAACATAATAAATTATTTCGACGTTTTGTAATACAAATGTGTGTGGTATTACATTATTGTGTACACATGCACGGCGTGGCGTTCGATTGAAGTGGTATAATATATATATATATATATATATATTTATGATATGACAAGAGAAAGTCTCGATACATAGTTGATATTAGTACAATAGCAGCGGTTTCTACCAGAGAAAGTTCGCACTCAAATTAGCCAACACTATTAGGTACACTTTCCATCGTATATATTACGTTGATATAATACCACTATTAAATATTAAATTTTGTTTCCCGCCGTTATCACTTATCTGTGTAGTAGTCACGAACTAAGAAAATTGTGTATTATACATTAGGTCTTGTCGAGTAGGTGTATCAATATCTTCTATATTTGTTATAAGCTTTTAGAAAAAATGCACGTTTTATAATTATATTATAATTCACCTATTACTTGTTATTTTACACACTGACTATGTTTTAGTCCGTGATAGCACTGATAGCAGTATTGTATACTTAGTTACCGTATTCCATTTGGCGGTTGATTTGACCTTAAAATGTTATATACATACAACGAAACGCTTGAATGTTAAATACTTCAATCAACATTATATATTGATCCATTCGGTGCAATACATAGCCTCAATAACTTTAAGGTATATAGAGATATTACCAAGAAACATAAAAATGTATGTTGTATAATATTATTTTCGTTGCTTTAAAAATATTCCAAGTTATACAATATTATGTAATCTTGACTCGTATTATAAATTATACTAACAATGTTTTTTTTTTTTTGATTATACCAACATACAAGTATTTTCTCTTCGTGATTTTATCCGACAAAACAACAAATTCATGCAAACATGTCTGCTACTATGCTACATAATATTTTATTTTGTTAAGTCGTTAGACACGGTGGATTTATCGTGCAACTGATTGGCGAAATATATTTAGTTTATTCAATATCACTAATAATAATGTTATAAATATTTAATTTTGTAAATTTTTTAACCCCACTGCAGTGGTATATTGTTGTACGTACGGTTTCAACCATGATTTTCGTTTTAGATATTTAATTTCGCTGTTTATTCAAAAATACGCCAAAGTACTGTTGCAATCCGAAATCCATAAATAACAATTATTTCACAAAATATTGATTAATTGAATGTGTTTGAAAATGATTTTTGTATGATTTTCATATACCCGTATTTATATAAATTATTAACCGATATTGGTGTACATATACATAAATGGTAAAAATATTTGATTTACTATTAGCGCGTTTACGTTCGAACTCATTTGTATGGGTACACGCATATTATACTTACGGACCGAACAATTGAGTCGTAAATAACGATGACAACATAATTTGAATATTATTGTATTTATTATTTATTATTATTGGTGTTATTTTACTGTTATCTAAAAGTTTTCTGTAATTAATTGTATACAATGGTACCATTGTCAAAAGCCGATTGGCGTAAATATGTAAAAAATAAAATAAAATACGAAACACTCACCCACAATGTACGCGTAAAAATTACTTGTACATGATCAATGCCAATGCCCTACACCTACATTACCGACGGATAGTGCACTGCCATTCGCACTGTATTTTTACGCGTCTGACATGTTTGTCAGGGCCCCGGGACTGATCGGTTCCAAGTCCCCTTACACTTGTTTGGCCAAGATATACAAACTATTTGTAGATAAATACTTTAGTGCAATAAAAATATTAAAATTTGCATTATATGCTACGGCGAATGAGATTATAAAATAATTTTGAATAAAAGCTGAGACGACCGGCCCCCTCAGAGATACGGGCCCCGGGGCTCTAGCCCTCACTGCCCCATCCTCTCGTCGGCCCTGATTTATGTATAAAGTTCGATTACAATCAAATTAAATTGTTTTACAATAACTAGACGCGCATTATGATTTGAGTAGCTCGATAACGGTGTATGGGATCGATGTGTTGAACTGAACATCAGCAAGGAGAATGAGTAGTACGGGCCGTAGGGAGAGGACGCGCGTTTGTATCTGCGTCAAGTGCAGGAACGGCTGTAACCCGTAGTGCGGTGACCATCAACAGCGCGGATTCGCTTCAGTTATGATTATTAAGACCACGGACGCCGAAGTGTATACAGGTAAATGTGCGTACGCGCGAGGTCGTGGTATTGTCCTTAAGTTTTGTAACGCCAAGGTTTCCTCCGCACGGGCACCGAAGCGCATTGAACATCCATCACGAGGATTAAAGGCGACTCTTTGGGTCGCGGTCCTCCAAAGTTACCCGACCACGCACGTTTAACAATGCACCGAAAAGCGTGTTTAAAGATGCTGTACCGTCACATCATGGCAACTAACTTATAGTTCATATTATTGTGTATAGAATATAAATATTACACTATCATACCTATCTGCACTTCTCAAACACAATTATTTGAATTGAAGTTCTATGAACGTTTTAAAACACGAGTACATAGAGATATTGACCATAATGTAAACGCGAGCTATGTTTGCCCGTCCTAAATAATTCTGTTGTTGAATCGGGTTCTGGATTTTTGGCTTCTTTCGATTCATAACTTGTAGCGAATTATTTCGGCAGATAACATAATCTTTTAGCATATAGTATAATTGTATCGATATCATGAGGTCGACCCGGTATAACCAATAATTCACTGAACGACTAAACTCTTCGGTAACGTTGAATACCGTAATCTAACTACTTCTGTTTTACAATTTCATAACTTATCAAACGTTATGTTAAAATGTAATAAAATTTAATACAGAGAACCCAACGTTCAGTGATTTTACCATTAAATACACATAACAAACTAATCCTTGAGCTTGTCCTTATTTTCTTGTGTTTCAGCTTGCCATTATGATTGCAGAATAAATAAAATCATGAATACGTTTATAAAGCATAGGAAGTCGTTAGTCGTTATTATAGGGTTCTTGAAAAATGACAATACGACACTTCAAAACAACAAGCATACGATGATGGCTGAAGGTGCAGTAACTTGATTATCATTGAATGCTTAATGAGTAACGACGGCGGTATGTGGTAGTGGACGGGCGAAATGTACAAAAATAGCATAGGCATATTATTGACGCGTCATGCACACAACTGGATATTGAAGGTTATTTTTAGTCATACTTTTTTGTAGTCGTAGCTTTTAAAACAACTGTATTTTGAATTTATTCCCCGCAGTTGATTTTGTTGAATAAGTTCAAGACAAGTATTGGATTCAATAACATTCCATGGAAGTCCATGATAATGTTATGAAATTTATATTAACAATATGTGATGGTTCTAGCGGCATAAACGAAGATAAATATTGCAACTCAAAAGTTAAAAATATGTACGAATCACGGATGTTGCGATGTTACCGTGTTACAGGGATCGGTGCCGGCGCGCGACGAGAACTTTTGAAGGCTTCGAAGATGATCGGTTCTAGGCCCTCTTTACTTACTTGGCCAAGATATACATATAACTTGTGCATATTTTTATATACTTAAGTGTAATAAAATTTTTCAAATTTACATCTTATGTTACAGCGAATATGATAACAAAATAATTGTGTACAAAAGACTGGGACAACGTGTCCAATCGAAGGTACTGGCCTCGGGGCTCTTGCCCTCTCTGCCCTACCCTCTCCACAGGCCTGACTGGGATGTTAGTTATTTTTATTGCATAGATGTTGTAATCTAAAATATTATTTTAAGTATATTTACGTAAACATCGTATCTACTACATGCATAATGCCATAATATAAAAAATCGGTACCTTTATGAAGAATAATAATATATAAAATAATAATATCCACGTGTTCTATGTACCAATCGTACGTATACTTTGTAGGCACGCATAATGCTTTATGCATACATTGATAGTAAAAACAAACTCGAGTTAAGGCAATACATAGATAAGTTTGGTTATTTATATGGTAATAGTTATCAATTTAATATTTATCATCGTTGTCAAATAATACATATCACTTTTGCAGTTTAGCTAATGTATAAATACGAAAAAAAAATTTAACTCTGATAAGATAATAAAAAAATAATTCTTTTTATAACTTATTACGGTACCGAGATAACATATAAAGTAATTATGCCGTTTTCAAATTCTCAAGTTATGATTAGTACCGTTCTATTAAACGATCGTTATCATTATGTCCAATACGACAATATTGTTCATTAATGACTTTAAGTATTTTTAATACTTTTCATGTACCAAACGCGATTAAATTCAATGTATCAAATATATTTTTGTTCTATAGATTATAATACTTATTATTGTTCAGAATGGGAAAAGCTAAATGACTACAATGGTCAGGTATACCTAATTAAGTTATAAACGGTTTTAAGTATAAATACAAATATAAAATAAAATAAAAATATCAGTTGGGAATATGTTTTCACTATAAACTTTTCAAAATATATATTTTTACCGTAAGCTCTTGAAAATAGCATATTTTAATCAAATAACCCGTACCACCCTCGTCACATATTTGTATACCTATTGGTAACACGTAGGCAAAAAAGAGGAAATAACTGCCCAGGGTAAAGAGAGACCACAGTCCACAGTCACACATTCTAGGAGCCTGGCAATCACTGAGCTAATGACTCGGTGAGTGATGAAGTTCTACATCAGGTGCAGATAATGCCGAATATATCGTCTTCATATTCGAGCTCAAAAGCCGAGATATACGTGCATATACGTCTACGGACACAGTCAAATTTCCTGTTTGGTGCGTATTCAACGTGTACCCCGATCGTTATTACTCATTATCACTCTATCTGTACAACCGCCTTCGATCAAGTATGAGGAAGATCATAATCCATTAACTCCTTGAATTCTCTTATCACTCTACTCCTCCTTTCTCTCGTTCATTTTTTGTCGTGTACTCTTTTTATCTCGTTTATTATTTTCACTCCCTTGTACAACAACATATTTTTTGAGTTATTTAATCAAGTAATTTAAATAACTACACCTATCGTAAATAGTGTTATAATAACCATTTTAGCATTCATTGTATGCGTATTGCCTACAACATATTTCAGATTCTGAGTAAGGCGAGAAAGTTATTATTGTGTTAACATAATATGATATTTTTTTTTTTATACCTGTCCACACGTTTTTGACCAGAAAAACTGCTTAAATCATCAAAATAAAGAATGGTTTTTAATATAACATTAAATCAAGTTGATGATTTCGGGAAGTCATTTCTATGTTATTCTAACAGTTTTTCCTAATAACCGAGAAAAACTGATGAAAAATTAAAAAAAAAAACTGTATCATTTATGTGAGGTTGTCATAAATATGTCAAAATAATTTGTCATAGTTGACGTATTCGAAGTGTTGACGTGATTTGATGATGATGTAGATTGAATTATAAACATTATTATGCAGCCATTTAGGTATCGAAAAAATAAGTACCGTTGGAATAATATTTGTCTCGCGATATTTTGTCATACGTGTTATTTATTATAATTTTCAAGATACATGATTGTATGAAAATAATAATTTATCAAATGTTACTGTACGTCTACTGTTCGCGCAAATATTTTATGTTTTATTTTCGGTAGTCCTTCCTCATTTGTGAAAAAATTGAAATAAGACGGTCATTGTAACAACAAATCTTACTTAATTATATTTATTTTCGTATTCAGAATACATTGCAATAGTTTTAATAAGTCTTATTGTATCTTTTTAAAAATGCGTAAAAACCAGAAATAGTAAGAATACGCGTACACACAAAGATCCAAACTGATGGATTGTTATGGATTATTATTATGGATTGTTATATTATTATGTACAATAATACAGCGTAATTTTTAATTTGATTATTCAAAACTTGAAATTGACAGCGTTAAAAACCAATATCATAATTTTGACTCCAACATTTATTGTGCACATTTTATATGTGTTAACTGTTCTATAGTCTCGTGTCGACTACCTGTTGATATATATTTTTAACAATGTCACTGCATATTGCCAATTTATGTATTTAATTGTTTTCACTTATAACACGTCTTAAATGTAAACGAAGGTTTTTGTGAATTATACACATATACATTTTAATGAATAACTTGTATTGTTTAAGTTCATTTTACACTGACAGAATTCAACCATTTTTATACATGTAGCGTATACGTATTAAAAGGATATACGGGTATAATAAAATATGTTACAAAATGACGTGTGACTAATGCTGAAATCAGTGAATATTGTGAGTTTACTGGCGAGTTAACGTGGAAGGGTAACGTATGGATGTATTTGGTAGAGGTTGGATGGGGTGATTGGTCCCTCCGTCGGAGAGAAAATACTCTACATCATTCACGGCGAATAATATATATATATATATACACATATACACTATGGGAGAAGCACCATGGATATATCCCCCGCCTTTTATATGGTCTTGTATTCAACAATGTAAGACTATATGTATTTACAACGTATTACATTTTACTACCTACTATACATTAATGAAAACGTATATTTATATCATTACATTTTAGGATCGCTTAAATTATAATTATTTATAGCATTTAAGTTTATTTTATCATATAATATTGTTATAATATAAAAGCATATCGCTTTTGTTATCTCTTTATGTCTAGTAAAAATTAACTGTGATAAAACTATTAAAATTAATCGAACATAACAAATTACTAATAATTAACTAAAATACACGATTTTTCTACGACATTTTATTTTTCTCAAATTTTAACTTTTAAACAGTTTAAATTATTATAAAGTTATTTACCATGTTTAAAATAGACTGTTTTAATAATTTAATGCAAACGTATGAGCTCTGGCATGGTATTATTTCATTAAATGTTTATAAAATAATATTTATAAGACTTAAAGGATAAAATATTATTTTGGGAACTAAAATTGATAATTTATACAAAAAAAAAAAAAAAAATGAAAATAAAGAACGTTATATCCTGTACGTCCTTTGAAAGAAAATGTTTAATATTTTCTTGACCGACATTTTGTTTTTGATAAAAACTGATTATTTTGTTGAAACAAAAATATTTAATTTGAATAATACTATTAATATTATTTGTATTTCAGACATCACTTACCCATATGTGTTCGGCCAATGTCAGAAAGTAGTAGCGTGCAGTAGATAAAATGAAGGCTATAAGCAACATATTTCAATTAGGTGGGCGGGGGTGGATGAAAATAAATACAATGATGGCGATATCAATATTTTCTGGTTAATTTGTTTTAAATTTATTATAAATAGTTTAATTTAATATAATACAAATACTCTGGAGTATCGTGGATCTATACTTAATAAGACTTTTAAAAATAATTTTACAAGTCTCGGTACGCCACTGCAACTATAGGTATACCTACTTACAAAGAGTATGACCGTAAAGTGTTTTTTATCGTTCATAAAAATAATAAAGTATATTTATTTATCCAATGAAGTAATTAAGTAGCAGTTCTGAGATTTGATCTGATCATCGATGAAAAACAGAAGACTTGAAGTCTGTGCCAGATTAAGCGAAAGAACACAGGGAGTGCAAAGAACCGGGATTTCAGATGAAGATCTTAGATCTTCTTAATCGTTGTACAATATACTGGAAACAATATATATATATAAAATATTATTATTATCATATAAATGAAAATGGCCCAACAAAATATATGTAAAGAATGGGGATGAAACCAAGTCACATGTTAAATATAATGGTAATAATTATTAACATTGTTTATTTTTTTTATAATTTTTTTTTTTTCATCACATATTGTTATAAAAAACAGTAAAACTCCGAACATCAATCAACCGGACACCCAAATTGTATAATGTACTACGATGATGGTGTTTGTGGATGCAGTGTTGCAGTTGAGTGTACAAATAATTGTACTATGTATTTTTTTTGCGCTTTGACGGGCTGCTGAATCGGGTACGTATAACGGGAACCATTTGACAGCTTATTTTCCGTTTCGCCGAAGCTCAATGCCGTCGAGTCGTCGGTCGCACGATCGTTGTCGGTCGGTTTGTATTCGTTGCGATCTCTCAGGACTTCTCAGGACTCTGCGCCCAGATCCGCGAATCCGTTCACGTACTCTCAACGTCACCTTTCACCACATATGGAACATTGTAATCCGTTAAATACAGCAGTTAAATAAATTGCCTACGTATTTGGCCGTACAACATTTATTCCAGTATCCTAGAACAACAAAAATATCGTTGTCAAGTAATTATTTTTGTTGATTTGAAATCGCAAATTTAAAAACGTCACTCCTAATTTGGCAATCGTTATACCGACCCATATTAGAATATTTTTCGATATTTTTGCTCCTTATTTTTTTGTAAACAGAAAAATGTTTATTTTTCACAGCGATGAACACCGTACGACGCCGATGGCTAGTGGTAAGACATCGAAAGATACCTTAAATATATGCTAATTCGATGGAGAACCATTTCCATACAGGAATGATTCAAAATAACGGTAATAATTGTAGCTCGTAATGGCATATTCTTTTCTCCCAGGAAATGGAGAAAAAAGAAAGCGGGACGACTACGGAGACGAGAACATTCGTCAAAATTCTCCGAAAAGGATCTGTGTCGTGGACCGTTGGACGGACACAAGGAGTGTCGATTCACTGACCAATCTAATGAAGTAAGTAAAACATGTTCAGTTACTGTAATCTCATAACGATTGCTGTACTGGTATCAATGTCGTAATAGTCGATTAAAATAAAACTTAATATTGATAAGCATCTATAGATCAGTATGTATGAAGTCCATTTGTTTAAAAATCACTTAGCTCAAGTCATATTAAAGAAGAAATAATAATCAATAACATTATACTTACATTTGAATACTTTTCGGCACAAAATCATACTGTGTGAAATATGTAAAACTTGATTCTAAATAAAAACTGATTTGTCCTAATCAGTTCGATACAGGGCCATCGTGCTCACGTAACATTAATACAATAGTTAATCTGAATCCCATTTCATTATCTATACCTGTGCGCGTGTATGTATTTTTTAATTTTCAAATACGATTGTGTTTTTATCGACTAACATGTTATGTTTACATTATAGGAAAATTTCAATGTCCCAAACAATATGTCCTTTCCAGCCAAATAAAATATGTCCGTACCCATGCCCGTACAGTTGTTCATGTCCTTTCCAATGTCCGATGGACACTACTGATTTAGTTTATAATGCTAATTTGGATACGGATATGGATTGTCACTGCTCCTCCCATACCGAACAATCCCGTATAGTTGTCAACGGATGCTTTGGAACGGATATGGATTATGAATTATCCCAGACCGAACCATTCTCCCATTTGGTTGCCGACAGATGTCTTGGAATGAGCATGGAATATCCCCATGGCCAGACCGAACAATCTGATCTGGCTGCCGAATGGGATTTTGGAACGGAAATGGATTATTCCTATCTCCAGGATGAACTGACTGCCAACGGAAGTTTTGGTACGGACATATTTTATACATCCCCCAAGATCGAACACTTCGAAGATGTCGATAACAACGTGTCTATATGGAATGCTGAATCCATAAAGACAACCATTGATCAAGGTATAGACGTGTGCTCCAGATCAACATTCTGGAAGCCACTGAATATTGAGGAGAAAGAAAAGGAAGAAAGTAAAAGAAAAGAAGAAATGAAAGACGAAAAAGAAAAGGAGGGAGAGGAAGAGGAAGAATTAAGTGAGGTGTTATTAAAGGCCTCCGAGAAGTATAGTCAGACTATGGAAGCGCTGGATATGGATCCGAATCTAAGTGACGTTGAAAGGAAAAGCTTGATGGAAAAGACCACGGAAGAATATATGCAAGTCATCCGTGATAATCCGCCCACAAATTCGGATTTAACACTAGAGGACACGGATGAACCACACAATGAGGACGAGGATGATGACGAGAAAGAGGACGACGACGAAGAAGATGAGGATGAGGATGAGGAAGAGGAAAAGAACTAGAAACAATTAAAATGGTATATATATTATATTATATGTACCATATATATGTACCATTTTCATGTATATATTATAAATATTATATTATTATTGTTATTATTATATACATATTATATCATATTATTTAATTATATACATTATGTACAAATACTGATGTCAATTACTTTTTTATTAAATAGCAATAGAAGAGAGAAATCAAACTCAACAGAAGTCCATGATTGATTTTTCGAATAGTTTTTTTTTAATTTTGATTTAATTCTCTTCTTTTTAATCGACATATTATTTTTTTGTCTCTGGACATTACTTTTCATTACTTTATACTACTATATTAACTGGCTACAACTAGTTTAAGCACATTTTAAAATTTCCTTGCTAAAACTTGTAACTCGTTTGCGCACAACATATTGTAGAAGGAACCACTCGATTGCGCACAACATATTACGTACAATAATATGGTATAGCCATGATTATATTTTGTACATAATATTATTATATACCTAATCGGCAATATTACTTCGATAAACTTTATCATTATTTATGACCCATCAATAAACTGGTACTATCGTTTTGAAATCGCAAACACAAATTTTTAGTTTTAGTTTCGACAATTCTCTCGTATAGGGCTTACAGAAATATGGATTACGAAATAACAAATATATACTATACGCGTTGCGGTAAAATGTGTGTTTCTATTAACAATTTTAAGTTTTCGAAGTACAGAAAATGAAAATGTTGGAATTTTTCATTTCGATGTACCAATAAAAAATGTAAGGCAATTGCTACATTAAATTAAAATTATTATACTTCTCTGATTATAAAAGTCTGTAAAAGTGGTGTTGTATCATCAATAAAATATGGATGGTACCTAACATTTTATTTAGTTGGTCAGCAAACTCACACACACATACCACCTTCAGGAAATGCTGACCAGATAGATGACAATAGAATAAAACGCCGCCGGAAGGACGTGATGGGGGTTCGTTCTACTGCCATCGATGCGGAGGACGGAACGCTGCCCGATTCACGAGTGAAGTGATCGGTCATTCTTTTATTTTTTGTATTATATTTTTTGTTTTTCTTTAATTAAAAGGTTTTGATGATAATTGTAAAAGGTGTTCATGTATGGTAATTTATCTATTTTAAGTATTTTGTGTGAGTATATGAAAAAGTTGGTACACTTACAAAAAGGGTATTAAAACTATATTGTATTTCAAACCTCAATCCAGTGCTAGATCTTATTCTTTGTCAGTTTGAGGGGAGAGTTCAATATTGTTTAGGTGAAGATTAACTCACGCTCGAAACATCCAGTGCTATAGCATCTATAGATCTTATTCTTTGTCAGTTTTTTCGAGTGTAAAATAACTTTAGAGCCGTAAGGGAAAGTAAGCCTTTTAAAGAACCTGTTTTCGACTATCCTATTAAGCAGTGCTAGATCGTCTTCTTTGTCACTTAATAAGGTAGTCGTCCGGGCCAATTATTAGGTTTTTCTTTACGTGTTTGTTTGACGGTTAGAGTGTCCAACAACCGACAAATACTTTGTTTTAGTGTTGTTATACGTCAAGCCTTTGCGTGGCGTATATGAAAGTGGGAAGGGAAATGTGTGCGCAAACCAGTGGTTACACTAGAAATAATCTGTGCGCAGAGTTGTAAAAATGTGCGCAAATGAGTTGTAATTTTAGTAAATGTGCGCAAACCATGTGCACCCATATTAACTATACTATATAATTACGAAAAATTGAATATCCTCATCGATTACTCAAAAAAGTTAGCAGTGATAATTTATTTATTTCATATTCATCCTACAGTAGAACCTCTCTATCCGTCACTTTCGGGAGTATGGGTTTGGTCGGAACACGAAAAAAAAATGGATTATCAGAATATACAGAACATTTTTATTTACATATTATGTACATGGATTATATTAGAAATATATTATATGTAAACAATTATACATTACTTAGCAAAAGTACTATGTTCGGATCAACCGGAGTGGCGGGCGAGAGGGGTTCTACTGTAATTAAAAATGAATTGAAAATTTCACATTAGTGAAATCTTTCTGTGAATTGGCATTTTTTACCTTCTACTGAAATTTCCCATGCATTTTATGAATTATTTTCTATTGCTCATGACGAGCATAAGATATTAGCATTTTTAGATTATGTTTTAGTGTATTTCATTGAAAATGACAGCAGATATTCACCTAATCTCTAAACTGAGCCTCCTTCGAACAACCTAAGGACTACCAATGGTCCAGAATAATATCACCGTTATTCATAAGATAAATTTCATAATTTTATTGAAGTGTTTCAAGAACACCAAGCAGAACTTTATTTAAAACTACGATCGAACGGCCGAAAAACTATAAATCGCAACAAATCAAGTCATCTCCAACACACAAACATTGAACTTGTTTAATGAATAAAAAAAATTTCTAGATTGCTGTACTTGAAAAATGTGGGCTTCAAATTTCACATTTAAATTTTAAGGTACTTACTCATTATTATATTAATTTTATTAGTTTATTGTATTAATCAATTATATTCATGATAATTGTAAATTTAAAATAATACTCAAAATGATAATTCTTCCTTTTTATTTTTTAAATCAATTTTAATAACACTGTAAGTGTTTAATTAAATATTAATAATAACTACGATTTAATAAAATACACTTTATTTTTATAAAATTGATTTGCTCATGTAGGTTATTTACTGTTGCGTTTTTGGTTTACGTTTGGGTCATATTTTGCGTTTGTGGGCTACAGACACTGAAAGCATAGCTGCTTAAGTAGGTAGGTTAGGGCGTTTGATTAGGAAGGAACATTGTTAATTGATAGTGATGGACGGCAGTACGCGGGTTCGAAACTATGGTCTTAATAACGACTAATATCTTGCATTTTTTTAGAAACATTCTTGGAATTAATTTTATCTGCAACCATATAAAACATTAATTAGTTGGCCCGACTATTTGACATGATTACTTTCTTACTGCTATCCATAGTTATAACTACATCGATTCTTTTTATTACTCTTGCCCACGTGTTTATTGTGTCACCACATAACCGTGGTTTATGGTTGGGTTAACCGTTTAAATCGTTGTCCCAACTACTATTTTTTTTCCCGTGCATGTTGCAAACTAAAATCGGTGCAAAGTTTGTTAAGTGTTCGGTGCGTATGCACACGTCGTCGCGCTATAAAATAATGAGAAAACGAACGAGTAGATGATACATAAAAAATGTATTCGGCCCCGCGTTTGGGAAACCCTGTCGCGGCGTACGAACGGACGCGGCGACGGAGTGAGAGAGAGCGAAGTGTGCGTGCGTGCGTGTAAAAGCGTGTGTGCGTGTGTGTGTGTGCGCGTGTGTGTGTGTGTGCGTGCGTGTGTGTGTGTGCGTGCGTGTGTGTGTGTGTGTGTGTGTGTGTGTCTGGCGTGTTTCGGTCACATAATTCGTACGCATGTGTGTAATAGAACAATATAATAGATACGTGAACAATGCTGATGACGATAATAATAATAATAACGTGGACGGATCGAGGTGATTGCGTTTCGGGGAAAGGAAAATAATAATAATAATAATAATAATAATTACTCGAGTATTTTTTTTCTCCTATTATTACTATTATTATATCGCCGTGTGTAGCGGCAATACAACGTCGACGATAAAACAACACACACGCACGCGCACACACGCGATCGTACGATCGTATTTGTAGAGGGGGACTCGAAGATTGCGACGGGTTCGTAGGCCACCGCGTGCGTTCAAGGTTCGTCGGGGGATAGAAAAAAAAAAAAAAAGACTAAATGTAAAAAAACATTCGGACGGGCGGATGTGCGTGCGCACGCGGTCGACGTCGCGTCGTCGCGCAAGTCATGCACAGCGGCGGCGTGCACGGTTTTTTTTTTTTTTTTATTTTATCATTATTTTTTTTATGTAGTCGACCGGGTACGCACGGGCGGCGAACGCGACGTTGCCGTTTCACCTTCAGCCTGCAGTCATAGTACGTACCGGCCGGCTGGAGGTCGCGTCGGTATTCCATCATCTTTGTTTTCGTTTTACTTCCGATCGTTCTGCCTTTCACCGCGTGCAATGTATTCCGATAATATATCGCGCCCCGTTGTCGAGGGTTTTCGGATCGTTTGCCCACACACACACACACGCACACGTGTCCCGTTTGGGTTTTCTCGTCGTGTTCCATTGCCCTTCGAAACGGACAAATCGCGATACACGTATATGTTATTATTATTATTGTCATTGACATTATCAACACGCACATGCGTGCAAATTCTGCGGGGGTTTTCGAATGTTTTAACGGTCGATTGATTACATCGTTACGTCCGGCGTATTGATTGTCGTTCAAAGTCGAACCGACACCGTCAATTGACGGGCCAATACGAAACGTGCACGGTTAACAGATATTACGATGCCCCGGTAATCACCGCGGCGCAGGATGTCGGTCCTACGGCGTGTCGCGGGCCGCACCCTGTTCAATGCACGTAAGTGTAAGAGCGCATGGACGTGTTGTTGTACGCGCGCAACGGTTTTTTTTCTTTTTTCTGTCTTCGTAAAGCGCATTCGTGTTTCAGCCGCTATAACCCGAATCATTATACTGCTGTGCCCTCGTTGGTGTTTTCACCGTACACGTGCAGTGCAACAGTACGCGCCGCAAAACGCTACAGCACGCGAGACAGTTCTGAACCGTGTGGTATTTCTACGGAGCATCTCGCGAAAGGTCTCTCGAGTAACACGTTTCGCGTGCCGAACGTTCTAAAATCCACGACTACCGTGACCCACGTTCGCCCCCGCCCCCTCCCCCGAATCGAACCGCAACACCATATCCGGCCGGCGGCATTCGTTTGCTGTCTTATCTCGGCGAATCGCCCGGTCGATCCGCGTACCAACCGAACGCTGAGTGCCATTGTTCAAACGTGTCGGTACATAGTGGTCATTTCCTCCGAACGTTTATGCGGTACGCGCGAGACCGTTTTGTTTTCGCAATTGTTCTCGCCCGTCACTGGGATAATCGAATTCCGTCACGTAATGGTTTTCAGCCGACGCTACACGCAACGATAACCCGACCAATTGCCGGTATTCGTCCGCGGACGAACATTTCATTTACGTTTCTCTGTGTGTACGTGCGTACGCGCAGACCGCGCGTGCTCTCCGAATCGTGCGCAGACAGTTGGCCGTTCGGCAGTAGGCATGTACGCGCAAATACATTTTATTCGATAGCACACTAATGTGCCTTGAACGCCGTTGTCGACGGTACATCGTATTACCGTACAATGTTAAATATGATTTTTTCCGCCGTCGAGCTCTCCGCGTTGCACGGAATAAATACCAACCGATTGTTTCGATCTGATGTTTCTAATGTTTCACTAATGATTTGATGAACGGTCTTGCGCGTCATTGTGCATAGGTATTTCGTGTTTTCTCCGCAGTTAACGAGTTGTGTCCCGATGATAAAAGTAGGATACACGAATTGTATTCCAACTGTTTTATGAAGTTTTACACCAGTTGTGTGCTGATGAATTCAAATCGATATTTTACACAAAAATATGTTATTTTGTTAATAGAAAAAAAGGTTTTTATGAATTCGAATCGAGACATTTTTCCATTTCAATGTTGTATAAAATATAGTGAAGGGTAGTTCGTGAGTGAGTTGACTCTTTTAAGTGAAACTGCACTACTGATTCATCCAACTCTGGTCATAAGTATAAGGTCTATGATGATAGTACGTAATAATATTATTCTAATACGTAACCATATACGTAACGTAAGGTATGTTAGTAACGCGTATGTTTCGCAGTGGTAGCCGTGATATTGTGACGTAAAATATTCGTTTGTATTTCAATTATCAAAGACAACTCGTGAAAAACATTTATTTCTAAGTCAAAAAATAAGTGCATATAAAAATGGACAAATTTCGCGATTTGAATTTATAAAAACGGTATCATTTAAATTTTTGCCTAGTAAGTTATTTTTACTTTTTTTTATATTTTATTTATTAGACGAAACAACATAAATAATTGTTAGATTAAAGTTTTAATTAAGACTGGGGGATACAATTCGTATAACCCGAAAAAAACATAGGGACGCAATTCAGTATTTGGTACACAACTCGTTTACAGCCGTTTTCTCACCGTTAAGGTAAACCGCGGTAATAGTTGCAGCAAATATTTTTTCACTCACGACGTACGTACGTACGTACGTATATATACGTATACATGTTAACGCCAGCCTATTCACGCATTGTAAATAGACGAACAATTTTATCGGTCTTTGAATAAATCCGGACTACATAACATATCGTACGGATCATATAGGTAGTAGGTGCAATACACGTCATTCGCGTATTCGTTTACGATTTTGAGTGCAATACGAAAGTAAAATCGTACGTGTAAGTATGAAGTTTTTTAGTGTTTGAAACGCTGAACGCGTCGTTTTTGCGCAACAATGTTTTATTTTTCTACGATCATATTTCCTAGTGGTAACATTTTTGCAACGAAATCATGATCTTGCATTATTTCATAGGATGATGAGAGTCGGAGACACAGACGGTGTATACTATTTAAAGTAATTTTTTCATCTTTCGACGATTATTTACCAGTTGCACAAATTGGGGAGGGGGGGACTCATACACTTCCCATAGTCTAGAGTTCGATTATTCCAAAGTCGACGTGTCATCGAAACATAAATACGTCTTTTATAAAGCCATTGAAATGTTGTAAATCAGAATAACGAGACGTGTACTACTTTACGGGTACTTCTGTACAAAGTACGCATCGTTGGACTGGTTTGACGTACCCCTCCGTCCACGTTAATCGGCACTTTGGTAAAATCAGCCACGAACTCGGGTATTTAATAAAAACATGCCGACTGCCTTAATCTAGAAAAAACTGAAATTACGCCACTGTTATTTATAGCAGTATTGTCATCGAACAATTTTAGTGACCATATACCCCAGAAGTTACTTTATAAGGTCTACTTATCGCGAATACAAAATCAGTTAAGCGAAATCATTCACATCTCCGATAAAAATAAAAAACATGTATTATACATTACATTACATACATCACTATTCTATAATAAATGTATATTGTATTCAAAATAAATATGTTTATTACGAATGAAATTGAAAACGTGTAATAACCGCACCACCATAAATATCATTGAACCTAAGTAGAAAACAATAAGTATATAAATGTACATAAATATAATGATGCTTAGGTTGAAACCATGAGCATCAACTATCTGCGCCACGATTGTAATATGTATGTCAATTAGTAGGCAGTTTTTCATTTTTTGACCTTTTTATGTACGGCAGTTCCTTATTGATATGCAATGGGTAGAGTTCTGTAACTCTTGGTAGAGATGCTGAAAAAATGATAATGAAAAAAAAGATTTAAAACGCAAAAAAATACAGAAAACACAGTGAACAATTTTTGGGGGGTAGACCTAGAAATATAATACTATTTACCATTGTAGAAAATAAAATGACTTTAAAAGATTGAAAAAAATATGACTTGAAATTGAAAATTAGAAAATTTTAAACTATTTCATAATACAAAACTTCGATTAAATATATGTATTATATATTCATAATAAACAAATGTGACTCTCTGCTCCATCACAAGCTACGATTTCAGGAGTAGATATATTCTTTATACATATGTTGTATATTTATAAAGAAATACAAATAAAATAAATAAATTGTCATAAAAAATTTATTTACAACTGTAGCCCATATTATATTTTCAATCAATACAATAATAATAACTATACTATATATTTATAATTTAATTTAATCGTGTATATTTGATTTAAATATTTCTTCATAGCAGACGTAGTCGTAAATAACATAGGCGAAATTTCAATAACGTATCAAAATATGTTGCACCGTAGATTATTACACACTATATTCATATTGATAAGTTGATTTTAATTGAAAAATCTTCGCGATTTAGATACTTAAAAATTATATACATTTCATATACATATAAATATATTATTTAAAATTATTAAGAAAAAATAGACAGTTTATATTATATTGATGTTTTTGCCTTTCACTCTGATTACTTTTTGTTTGACCAAAGAAAATTCTTAGTAACACTTTTGAAACTTTTTTTTTCAACGAGTGCTTTCATACCAAATTACATCTTAGGGTTGTACTTGTAGATAATAAATATCAACATTTTGAAGTAACTCTAAGCAATTTAAAATGGACATAAAGTATAATTCATCCACTAAAACGCGATAAAAGAATTATATAAACAAATTGTACATTTATATAAAAATAATTCGCATGATTAGGACAAATTAGTTTGAGAAAACAAAGTATAATTGTTTTGGGCTATTACAATGGATTACATCAAATAAAGTTCATAACATTGTATTGCGTTATAATTTATGGCTAATAACTAAATCGCATCCTATATTAACCCAAATAAATGTCAATTATATTTTTAAATTTACTTTCTAAGGTTTTTTACTTATTTTTAGAATTAATAGATTTTATTATTTTCAACACAGTGTTGTAATAAAAAAATATAAAATAAAACAAAACAAACATTTTCTTACTGTGAGCAAACTTGAAGATCTCTGCTGTCGTCATGTTTTCGAAGCACATTCTCTTTAAAAGTTTCAAAAGTAAATAATTTATATTTTAAAAAATTAATAAAAAATAATAAATTTAAATGAGTATTCAGAGGATCAAGCATAAAAAGATTATTAAAATAGAACTCGAGTGATTCGGCTATACTATAAAATTGACCTCGGGCGGAGATCATCTTAAATCCTCGATATCTTCTCGAATCAATGGGATAATCCCAATTGTACGGTTATCATCTGCTTCGAAGTCAATGTAATTAAAGAAAAAGAAAAATATAAGTATAAAATATAAATTTTTGATTTGCATAAAAAACATTTGGCTATCGTTTTGAACAATTATTCATTTGACCCGTATCCACACATACATTATAATTTATAAATTCAAAGTATGTTAGAAATGTTAAAAAAATGAGGTATTTATTTAATGTTTGACACAAAAACAAATGTTATAAGAGTTCATAAAGTGGGTTATATAGTATTATAATATTATATAAGTATATATACTTCCAATAGACGTATACTTGGCCCTCGAGAAAATTGGTAGCAGACCATTGCCGTTTTTACCGTCGTCACTGACTGACATGTCTGCAAATTAACATTTTATAACGTCTTACGGATATTGTAAAAAATAAATAACCCAGTTAACAATAACATCATAATTTGAATTTTAAGTCAATGTAGAGGATAAGGTATTTAAATGAAAATTAAAGTCTCAAATTACGAGTAATAACAGTTTTTATTGTAAACCAATTCCAAGTATTTTGGATCAATATTGATCAATAATCAGTTATCTAAAAATAAGTTTCCAAGTCCAAATTATTATGCACAAAAATATTTCTGAGTTCAAATAATTATTTGTAGAAGAAAAAATAATTCTAAGTCCAATACTCACACACACACACACTTGCACATAATATTGTTATGAACGTACCTGAACGGGATAAATTGTGAGCCGCGATCGCGTGCATCTGATGACGTCCTGTCCAAAGGATTTTCCCGATGCGCCTTCCGGGTCGTTGTGCTCGCGGCAAGTCGTCAATCGGCGACGGTGACGGCGGTACAATTGCACGAGACTTTCTATTCGCGCAAATACACGGCCCTACAGCATCTTATCCTGTCTTATACGTTCAAGCAGTGGTGTGGTGAAGGGATTTACTTAAGGGAAGCCATGGCCTCTCAATTTTTGTCAGTAGATGGTTGTTGGCTTATGCAGATCCGTAACACAAAATTAAATATTAACTGTGGTACGGCATGAATGCAACGTACATAAACGATAATAATTAATGATAACTATTCAAAGAGGTACGTACATTTAAATCGGGTGTACAATATTTGATGAGTAGGTAATATGATTCTTTAAATGTTTAGAAAAACCTATCCTCCCCTAACGCTGGCCCTGGTGGCAGGTATCTCAAATTGTGTTGGCCTTACAGATATAGAAAGTTCACCACGCCACTGCGTTCAGGGTTCACCCACGAGAGGTCAGACTCCGATTCAGGCCCGTAATCATGGAAGGGCAAAAGGGGAATTTCCCCTCCCCCTTATAATTTTTATCGGAAGACGGCAATTTTCGAATAGATTAATATATTGGAAAAAAGAACATATCAATAAGTGATAATTCAAATATCATTTGGTTATGGTGATGATCGTTAATTTTAAACATTGTAATTAATTTGTATAAATAAAATAAAATTAGTTATAATATTGGTTTTTCTATTGTCCGGAGGGGAGGGACAGATTTTCTATTGCCCAGATTAATTATTCAGGAGAAGGGGGGGCCTTCTGGGCATGAAACTGAATTGAATACGATAAAGCCGACGATGACGGGGAAGGTGACGTCGGAGAAGAAACCGAGGAGGACAATAGTTCGGCAGTCGCATTGTTGATTCCAAACTTGGTCATGTTGAAAATGCGTTGTTTCGAGTCAAGCGCGCCCGCAGGATAAAATCCCACCAGGGGCAAGATAAAAATTACTTAAAATATAATATGCTCACTAACTCGCTAATTAAATAATAGTATAATAAAATTTGCTATTAATTAATTTTCATATAATTACTGATAAGCTCGAAAAAGTTTTATTCTATAATACAGAAAATAAATAAATATTATGACTTTTTATTATTTTATATTTTTGATGGTAAAATGGAATACCATGCATGATATTAAAGTACAGTTAAAAATTCCCAGGGGGGAGGGGCAATGGCCCCGTTGGCCCCCCCTGCGGGCACCCTTGTTTCGAATAACTTTCGTTCGAAAGTCCAAAGCAGTCGCAAGGTATTGACGGTCTTGCACGACTCGATCCAGTTGTGAACCGGCAACGGAACAGACATAATTCAACCGTGCACAAGTGTGGCCGTGTTCGATGATATTGAAAGAAAAAAATGAATAAATAATTATCATTAATCGATGGTGTGCACCGTCGGTTGTCAATTTACTGGTGAACCTCGGAAAGTACACTGCTGGATCGTTCACTTCATGACCTTATTTAATATCTCACTCCAATGCGTAAATTTCATACATGTTTAATATACTTTATGACTAACCGTAATGGTTTCGTGTTGGTCAAGACCGTGGTGTTATTACATTCGGCTTTATATTATTTTCACACTTATACCGGTGGTCCGATTGCCAAGGACTGTATTTCGTTCGCGATGTGCACACGTCTGTTGGATCGTCGAGAAAGTCTGCGCGTGGAGTTGAAAAACTGTGATTAGATAATTTAATTCATACTAGAGATATAATTCGTTTCAAATGATTTATAATAAAATGAGCCATACTTAATACTACATGTTTTTACATATTTCGTCAAAAAAACATTCTCGTTCGTTTCAATTTTTCCTAACATGTTAACACAAGAATTTACTTTACAAGAATTTTCTGACGAACGTTTTCAAATCGATGGTAAGATTTTGTACTGTTCTGCGTGTGAAAAATCTGTTTGAATTTGTTTCAACCGCGTAAAAGTAATTGGAGACATGCATTGCGGAATAAATGAAACAGCGTTGTAGACCGAACGGGGTGCATAAAAACTACGAATACGATGACGAGTAAATCGTTTTACACCGGTTCGCCTTCGGGTGGATTAACTCGGCGAGTGTTGGCGGGCAGACGAGAGAAAAAAACAGCACTTAAAAATAACTCACAAATGGCACAAGATGTTGTTATGCTACGACTATTGTGAATTCATCATAAATTAACGATAATACTAACATACGGTTGTAAATTTTTATAGACCGATAGTGGATTACCCCGATGTCAATGATACATGGCCGAAAAATGCCATCGTCTACGGATACTTTCTATCGCGATGAGTACGACAGAGAACCACATGTGCCCTACCCGAAACCATCGTATTGCCATATATTACGGTATTAGAGCGGTTCGGAGAGGGTATTTTTGATTTAATCATCCCCCCCCCCCCCCAAAGAGATCGATAAAACGCCACTGAAACAATGTGGCAATACTATTACCTCATCCTCATATATTCTCTTATGCCTATATCTCTAGTTTGAGCAGAAAGAAGAAAAACTGACACCAATGCAAATTTAAGGTTTGTTATGGGCGTTTTTCAATTATTGCGTATATTTTGTGCATCAAAATCAATAATTGTACGGTAAAGAATATAATATTTGGTCCATCTCGATATACGTTTCATCATTTTTCCGCAAGACATACAAGGTCGCATCGATACGATAGTATTATATACATGTATATAGATATACATATGTATGTAGTAGTGCTCTGCACGGTCCGGTCTGGTTCGGTCTTATCGTATAAAAATAGGTATAGATCCTACTCAATATTTTTTTGAATTATTATGGTCAGGTCCGGTCCGGATTGATCGGTCCCGATTAGTTTAAAATGTACTGCTAATATTTCGACTTGTTTAAAAAACAGATTCTATTGAACAATGATTTAAAATTATAAACACTTTATTTATAGAATTAATAACACGAATATTATTATTATGGTTACCCAGTACCGTTGTTTTATATAAATTGTATGTACTATCATGTATATTATATGTATATCAAAGCTGTTCATGGTACCTATTGGCTATTAATAATTTATTATCGACAAGGCCGTAGCCAGAAAAATATTCCCGGGGGGGGGGGGGGAGAGTATAAATGTAATAAAATATGAAATTATAAAAAAAATATTATTTAAATTAAGAACATGGCATTTTTTAAAAAAATTCGGTAGGTAACGTAATTTACATTATCTTATATTTCTACATTAATAATTATAATTCATTATACTTTAGTATATAAGTTAACTATATACAATGCATATATCAAAAAATAAAAAAAATGTACAAAACGTACTACAATACAACTATATTAATTTAATTCTCCTTGAAGTATTTGAAAATCTTTTGATAACTTCTTCGGTGTCAAAAAATATTTCGGGGGGGGGGGGTCTGAACCCTGAAATCCCCCCCTGGCTACGGCCTTGATTATCGAACATATTTTTAATAAAAATTATTATTATTCTCGTTATACTGCGGGTAACGTGGAATATTGTAGAAGTGCCACGCCACGTCGCGCCGTCCAAATAAATGTGTACAACTGCCAATGAAATACTCGCACATTATGATTTTAGTTTATATTAATTATAGTTTATCTATACATTATTTTGAGGAAATGGAGATTGGAAATGAAATATGCACTTCTAATTTCTATCCATCGTGGCCGACTGTCTGCGCTGTGTTACTATCAACGATTTATTACTATCACGGATTAATGCTCCTACTACTGTCAGACAAAAATTGACAAAATAATTGCTTTTTGAATTCATTGATACATTTAAATAGGTGCGTGGTCCGGTCTCGGTCCACACTAACAAATTATTTTAAATTTTCAGTCCGGTCTGGTCTAAAATTAAATGTAGCAATCGGTTCGGTCCGACTTCGGTCCTTTTTTAACTTTTTCAGTTCGGTCCGGTCCCCAAAATTACAGACCGTACAGAGCACTAGTATGTAGATATATTTTTCAAAATTTTCCTTCCTTCGCTTATTTAAAAATATAAATTATGAGAATCATATAATAATATTAAGAAATACGCGTAAAATCTCAAATTTTGAGTCCCTTAGATACATATTAGGCAAAACTTAACTGATTTTTTTTTTAAAAAACTACGAATATTAGTATGGTTTTAAGAAATTGCAAAGGAGACTGAAAAACAATTTTTTCTTTAGCTTGATCTTATAGAAAAGAAAATCAATAGAAATACTGAAAGTTCTGTAACAGTCATTCTGAGAAATACTAACTGCAGTAGTAGGTACACAGAATGAATTTTATTACTTGAATCGGATTACATCTACTGGACAATACGAAACAGGATTACATGTTATTATCAAACTATTCTTCAAATTTAAACGAGAATAAGACTACTCAACTACTCCTAGACACACGAATGATTTTAGTTTGAAGAACAACTCGCGATAAAAGAATTAGCATCACTGTACATCCATGGTTTACATTTAACATTTCTCACCAGTAAGCCGAACGATTTTCGTTAATACAATAACACGCGTTTGGCGTATAAGCTTGCACCGTTTCTGTTTCTTATTTTAACTCGTACCCGGTATATCATGCATTCAGCCGATCAATGTTTCGTTTTAATATTATTATTGTGTACGTTTAGGTACTACATGTGTACTTAAGCGTACTTACGTACATCTAGTATACACACACACAGTGGTGGATTTTCAACATTTTTCTGGGGGGGGGGGGGGGTCCTAAAAAGTAATATGTATTTCAAATGTATTATTTTTTATTTTTATAAAATAAAATATATTATCTTATAATTTATATTGTGTTGATATTTATACACTTTATTGTATGTGGGTCTGTGGACGAATAGGCTTTAAAAAAAACTCACTATCGCAGTATTGTAACACAACAGAATATCGAGAATTAACGTTACGACAGACAATTTTATCAAAACTATAAAAATAAGATGGTAAAATATTATACTGTATTATTATTATTATTATTATTTTAGTAGATTCTTGATAATCAACCTACTTACATTTGAAATATATAAATATATTATCATAGGCGGATATTTGTTTTCATTTGTGGGGGGCTTAACATTTTTATTTTATTCATTAGTGGAAACAAATATTTTAAGTAGCTTCTGGTGCTTCCACCTACTAATTCTAGTGGCTACTCTGACTTGATTCTAGCTGAGGTACTAAGTATATACTGGTAATAGGAACATAAAAAAATAAAATATTGAATAGCTACTAAATTATTTTAATTTTAATTATATATCTATTTTTTTGTGCAAGTATATTAACAATTGTTTCAGTATTAATAGATTTAGAAATTTATTTTTCAATATATTATATTGAAGTGTTGTTGAACCTTTCCTGTATCATAGAAGTTCGAAGCCAAGTTTTTATTCTGCGCATGGCCGAAAAACTCCTTTCACAAGTGGAGGAACTTATGGATATTGTTAAGCCAACTTGAAATAGTTTATATAAATTAGGGAAAGTCTGTTTTGTTAAAACCTTTTTCACATAATTTTAAGTTATATAATTTTCATCAGTAGACTGCAATATACAATTCTTTGCCACTTCTATTTCTGACTGTAATATATCTTTAGATACATTCATAAAATCCTAAAAAATATACAAAATACAGGTTCACTTTTATCAAAACTAGAAAACTAGAGTATAAGTAAGTAAAAAATAATTTTCAGATACGATACTTACTTTATAATGATCTACAAAGAAAAGACTTTTCTCAAAGTTTAATTGAACAAATTGATCAACAGCTGAAGCCATTTGGAGGCTTTCAGTAGAAAATCTTTTTTCCAGATTTGCCTACCAAGATAGCATCAAATACAGAAAAGAAAGCATTTTTTCTAAAATAATTTTCAATGGTTTCAATGGTGTCATTAATATTTTTTTCAACACTTGTGGTTGCAGTAGTATCAAAATTCTTAAGATTGTGTGGCTCTTGTCTTTTTCTTTTGCATCCTAGTTAAGTAAATATTAACTTAAAATCAAGAATTATATATAAATATATTATGTTTATTAAGTCTTACCTTTAGATGGCGTTTGTATTGATATTTTATTGTCTTTAGCAAAGATTTCTATTTCATACCAAAGATTAGAAAAATACTTTGTTGTTCTAGAATTTTTATAAGTCATCATCACACCTTCAATAATATATTTAGATTCCCCTAAGGTTGCATTTTTTTTCTTGAAATTTGTTAGCAACAATATTAATATTAATTAATACTTTATGTAACATTAATATATAAACTATAAATCGTCCAATTTTTAAATTTATTAATATACCTAAGATACCTAAGATAACAAAGATATTGGAATTTAAATACTTTGAATCATTAATTATTACTTATTATATTATACCAATTGCTTCATTTACTCCTCTATCATCTTCATTTTCAATTTCTTCTTCTAAAGCTTGAATAATTGTTTTATAACTGTTTTTAACAGACTCTATATTTCGATAACGGTGATTCCATCTAGTGTCACTAAGTCTAATCATTGCCGAATGTTTTATTCCTAGTTTAGTTTGAATCTCAATTAATTTTTGATTTTTTGACGAATGAGAAAAATGTACATACAGGATTCTAAAGTGTTGAACACACGCCTTGTTTCCTGATATTAATATAAGTAGTAAATAAAATCACGAAGATCTAAGATGTATATAAATATACATTACCTTTACATATTTACACATATCAATTACAATGAGGTTCATTTTATGAGCCATACAGTGGGTATAAATAGCGTAAGGATATTGATTTTTTATTTTATTTTGTAGTCCGTTAAATTTCCCAGACATAACACTTGCACCGTCATATGACTGAGCAACTATTTGTGGTTTAGAACTAAGTTTACACTTTTTCAGATAACATAATATGTAATGCTATAAACTTTCAGCATTTTGATTCTTAGATTCTTCAGATTCTTAGAACAATCTATAAAATCAAGAAATCTCTCTACATCTAGATTTTTAACATACCTTACACATAATGCCAATTATTCTTGTTTGTAACGCCTAAAAATGAATTTAAGAAAAATAAAATAAGAAGTCCTTGTACAAAACATAATTTATATTTTACCTTGCTTTATCACACATAATTCCAAACACCTCTTCAATATCTTTCACAATTATTTCTTTCACAACATCGGCACATATATTTATAAGTTCATTTTCAATTATATGACTTGAGTAATTGGTTTTAAGATTACATTTTTCCCAAATTCCTCATTACTTTCTGCTAAAAATTTACCTAGTTCTCTAAAGTTTCCTAAAAATATATTAATTTTTTACAAATAATTATCATAATTAGATATTCTAAATTTAAGATCATTTAAGACTATTAGTAATATTAGTTATTAGTTATTAATTTTTAGTTGTTAGTTAAATACCTTGATTTAAAGAATTTTTTGTTTCGTTGTGTCCCCTAAAATCAATTCCCTTGACAACTTACAATAAAACAATATCAACTAACATTTTCATATATTTTTTATAACT
Source organism: Sipha maydis (assembly GCA_034509805.1). NCBI lineage: Eukaryota > Metazoa > Arthropoda > Insecta > Hemiptera > Aphididae > Sipha > Sipha maydis. The sequence goes on from JASXSY010003306.1 coordinate 38,151, forward strand.
TTCAACCATCAATGAATGCTGAGAAGATATTTGAGAATAAACACTACCAGTTTCTTTTTGTTTTCTGATATGCTGACCATAAGGCCATACATGTAAGATGTAAATTACTTTTGGCATGTGCATCCAATTTATTAAGTACTTTTATTCCCACCTTTAGTTTCACTACAAACACTCAACTATAAATTATAATATACTTAAATTAATAATTACAATTAAAAATTATAAATAAAACATAAATACAAAGCACTTGCTTTTTTTCAATTTCTAAACCAACTAGAAAGCTATCTACAAAATTGCCACTATTTCCAGTACTAAAATGTCTACAAGCAAAGCAAAAAATTGAATCTTTTGATATACTACATTCAAGCCAATCATATGTTTATAATGCTTATGATTGAAAGCGCGATTATGTGTACCAAATTTAGTTAGTGGATATGACTGCAATATATTTAATTTAAATATAATATAATAACTTAAACTACATTTGATTACCAACATTTGTACTTACTATTGGTCGCACAGGGCCTGTTATTAAAGTTCCCAAGTCAGAAATGACATTTTTATCTACAACACTTTTTTGAGGCAGTTATATCAATGTCTAAACCAATATTTAAATCTTCATTTTCAGATTCTAGTGTTGTTGTGGCGAGGAATTAGTAACAACTAATATTGCTTTTTAATATTAAAGACATCAAACATTCTTTCAGCCATTATTGAATTAATTACAGTTTATAATTTAAAATTAATTAATTCACATAAATACACAATACATACAAATAATATGAAATTATATTGTTTATTTGTTTAGCACGTCACTTACGGAAAACCACGCGTAGGTATAAAAAACAAAAAAAATTAAAATAAAGGCGATCACCGTATATATACGCTTTAAAACGTAATGTACACTAATGCTGTGGCGGTTTTGCAGCTTGCGTATTTATAACTTTACAGGTATCAGTAACAAGTTCTAGAATATTCGCGATTATCAATATGTACCTACAAAATATGATTTTCCCAACAACGATAAGCCATGAATATTTCAGAAAATGCTCGTATCTCAACAAAATAAAAATTATAAATATCAAATATTGAAACACATAATTTTTTATTTTGACGTCTGGTGTAGTCTGATCACATTCTGGGGGGGGGCTTAAGCCCCCCCAAGCCCTCCCGATATCCGCCCTATGTATATTATGTTATACGGTATACCTACTGGGTAAGAAACTGTGTATACATTTTATAATTATATATGTATATATAAGTAGCTGGGAGGGGTCCAGACCCTGGACCCCCCCCCCACCGTAAATCCGCCACTGCAAACACATACACGCACGCACGCAAGAAAGGATCACGCCGTATGCTTTCCACGGACGACAAGACGAACTTAAAAATATAGTGTGCACTACCGATGCTGCTGCTGCTGCTGCTGTTTTTACGGCTACAAAATTTAGTAGTGCACTGCAGTGACCATGTGCACTTTAGTACGTATACGATATTCAACGTCCGCGTATGAATATATATGGATATAAACCTAGTGGCGTTGAACCCTATAGGGTTATATATATATATATATATATATCAGTTATGGATCAGTTCTTAACCAGACGTGTTTTGAAAATTTAAGATGGATCGCTTAATATTGGATCAAGTTCGAATAACGTAACAGTAAGACGGTTTCATTTCAATATGAAAGCGTAACATCAATTTTTTTTGGGTGAAAACCACTACTCGCTCTCTACGGTGTGCCACTGGGGCCAATATGTAGATGTTGTAACCTTTTTAAGTACTTTTCGCCCGACATAATTTTAGGACTTCATCGATGCAGTTGGAATTCACCGCGAATAAATAAGTTAAAATAATTTTATAGTTTAAATATGATTATATCTTTATATATTTATAATAGTAATGTAAAAAATGTCGATCATATAGAGCTATATATGTAATTCGTTACACTAATTTTTCCATTCTTCTCCTGTATAGACCTTTGGAAAAAGAACTTATTTTTAATCAATTTTTTAACAAAAAATGTTATATAGATACTTGAGATTCAAATATATTTATAGGTCTATTTGCAGGTTTTTCTCCCAATGGACACGCTATATATTTAAACATTTTTATGGCACGTCAAAAAACAATCTGCAAATCGTAGTTAATATAAAATCGGAAATAAATAGATTTTTTAAAAGTGCTTACTTTGACATTTCACGATTTTCAAAAGTGACAAGTTCAAGTGAAGTTTACAGATACCACACTTTTTGTACATTTTTAATGATCCACTTGAAGTTTTTATAACATGGCCGTTTAACGTTTTACCCGTTTTTCTTTAGTGTTTGAGCTTAAAATTTAGTATGTGTAGATTATACTATGGATGTAGCTATTAGTTGTTAATTATAAGTTAATAGTTTTACATTTATGTTTATACATTTAAATTAAAAAATTTATACTCTTAGCTATATAACATTATGTTACATTTTATGCATTAGGTTAGTAAACGCTAAAGGTTAATAATAATAATAATTCGTTTAAAATCGTTAAAATACACCTAAATAATTTTTTTGATCTAATAAATATAATATACCTACTCTTAGTTATATTATGAAAAATAGTTCATTTACCTGTTGCAGTTTCATTATATTTATTATTGTTGTAAATGATTACGTTACGTTTATGAACAAATATAAAGTCTATAAACCAAAATTAATTTTAAAAAAAATATGATAAATATTATTTATGTCAGAAACAACTTAATAGTTCAATAATCGTTTGTTAGAACTAATTTTAACTGATTATTAAGTTGGAATTTGTTTAAAAATGTATTTGTAATTTATACTATATAGCCTATGTATATATTGAGAAAACCATAGAAACGCAAATCAACCACGTTGCATTTATTTTACTTTAAGTTTTTTGAATATTCCAAGTTGTAAGGTACTCGTAATTGCTGAATCCAAATATTATTTATTAAAATAATTTAAAACGATCACGGTGTATAAAAAAAGAACCTGTATTTTAACTGTTCATTTACATAAATTAATTTTTAAATAAATATATTAATAGATATATCTATAGATGAACTAATTAACAGTTTATTTCTCTATATCCTATTATTAGAGAAAAAAATGTGTTTCATATGAATAATTATGAAGTAACGTACAGATGGATAATAAATTTACAATAATTAATATCAATAAAATTTAACGATTATATGATAAAAAATTACATTTTTTCATACACCCGAGGGTTAATTATCGCCATTTATATCATTACGGTAATACGATTGAACGGTGTTGCTGAAGCGCGTTATACTAATCGACGACGTTTCAGTACAGATATAATGATATAGGAACACTCATTCTTATATATTAGTGTAAAAATATTTCTGCGGTATAATATCGTCATGTACACCTTCTGTACGCGTAAAAGTCGTAATAAAGAATATTGTATTACACACACAATGGTATCGATTACACGTCTAAATGTTATGTTAGTAACATAATGTTACCGGGGAAATCGAATAATTCACTTTATGTTTGCGACGAATTAGCATTGCACGGTGGTGGTAATATTCAACGCGAATCGAACGACTTACGATATGATGTACATACAAGTACGTGTTATTAGGCCGCGGAGTACGTAAAGCAGATTTTCGATCCGTCCGTGTTACATAACGTACCAACGACGTGAATAATATACGTATACAACATCGCCATACATATGCATGTGTACGCCGTAGACGTGGGTATTCTTCGAAGTGTTTGAGTTGTGTTGATAATGACCTTAGTATAATAATGTTATCAACATCTAGACGAACCCATGTCGCATGTATAATGCATGAATGCTTTTGTGAGGTTCAAGTGCTGCTATGTAGAATGTGCTGCGCGCGCTCGTGTGCGTGTGTTTTTCCGTATATGAATAATTTATGTACGTGTACGTGTATGTATATGCGTATGCATGCATAGGTACGCACGCGGTGTAAACACGAGGCAATATTTCTTTCGACAAAATCGACAATGAGATTTACAAGGAGGCCCATTAACATAAAAAAAAAAAAAAAAAGTCTATTATTATTTCGATTTAGAAGTCGCTGAACTTCATGTTGTGAGTGCGCATGTGTTTGCAGGACGCCACCGTTTACGAGTACGTAATGTACGCTGCGAGTCGTGCCTGTATGGGTGCACGGTACACGAACAGTACAAACACATATACTTATCTATTTAAAACTTTCAACGGAAGTGTGCGATTAGGCTCGCGAGTCACAAGAAATGTATGTGAAAACACAAAAAATTACTGCAGGCCGCGTTCGGCCGCGGAGAGGTGAAGAACGGACTAATACAGTAGTGTTGTGATGAATAAAATATTATTCGTAGTTCGTGTTATGTATATTTATTTTTGTATAGAAAATATAATATAGCCTTGGAAAGATGTAATAGCTTTCTGCAGACGTCTAAAAATATTCAACATTTGCCACCCCTTGCACAAAAAAGGCGTTTCCGGGGAAAAAACTTTTCAGCGAACAATATTTCGAAAAACTATGGATTGAATGTTGAAATGTGTTTGATGAAAATATTTGCATATTCTACAAAAAAAAAAAAATTTTGTAAATATTTTTAGTCAATATTTCTTCTTTCTCAGTCACCCTTAATTTTACTAAACAAAATTCGTTCATCTTCTTTAGGCATACATCGAATGCCTACTCAACTGTTTCGAACCTGATCCATCGTATATGAATGTATTTTTTAGATTTGGGTTTTGTTTTATCTTCACTATAGGTTTCTATCGTGATTGGTTTGCAAAAATCCTCTGTCTTACCCCGTGATAGTAATCACTTTAGTTACGATTCCATATTTAATATGGAGTTTTTTTTTTAATACCTAAACACTACGTGTATATATACAATACACAATATATATATAAGTAATTACTTCATAATATAAGAGTATATACATAAAGGTGCACACAAAGAGGTAAGTTATTTGTTACTGTTATTTATTTGTCTACCATACATAAACATACTAAATATAATATTATTATGGGTTTATATACATACGCGTATGTAACGTGGTATGTTTAACATGTATGTACATAGTAAAATTGAACATCATGTTTAGCACGTATAAACTATATACCTATCAATAATAAGTTATGCTACGTTCCAATTTATATCAAATTGCGCAACACGCCGATTCAGAAAACTTATTTTATTGCTGCATTTGCATAATACAGCATAGAATATACTGTACATGCGAATATGATTCATACGACCGAACCAACAATTGGTTAATTTAAACTTTGTCGGTTTTAAATTTGAATCTAATAACACACATTATGTACCATGATTATTGTGATTAGGGAATCAGGGCTAGGTTGGTGTTTATTGTTATATCCGCGTTTTAAAAAAATGCTAATGTAAACGGAATCTATTTTTAAACGAGTGAAGGCTTTACATTATTTCTACTTCGCCCATGGTACTCGATGGTCCACGTATTCATAATTGTATCCGGTATCGTAAATATATTTATCACGCAACGCTATTTATGCGCATAATGTAAGGACTAAATATATATAATTATCAATATCATATAAATACAGTGTTTGGAAATAAAGTCATTCGTGAACGCACGTTTAAATTTTGTGAACGACTCGCGAACATCACTAGCTCATTTCCAAAAAACGTGAACGTGAACGACGTTTATATTTTTAATGAATTTAAACGATTTTGG
>JASXSY010003307.1:0-19190 GCA_034509805.1 Sipha maydis
TTACTGACAACTCGTTAATGTTGTATGAGGCACGTTTTCATTTCAGGAATGTACTAATAAAAATCCACTTTACGAACTTCAATTTCAAGATATGATTTTTTTAATAATTGATATCTTAATGGTACGTAATGTAGATTCTGTTTTCGATAAAAAAATAAAATTATGCCATCCAGTAACGTCCAGTGATCGAAGTCCGACCAGAAAAACAATATTATTCTATTAAATTGTGAAATCGATTTAAGTAAACAAATAAATTAAATGTATGATAAATAAAAATAATAAGTGTTGACGTTAATAATGATTCAATCGACCATAAGTAACATCAATTCGAAATTAGACGCAATATCATAACACGCAGAAAAATGCAAAAGTTGCAAAATCTTCAATTAAAATGCATTAATCTGCAATCATAACTATTACAATGTCTAGGAATTATATTTAATGTTCATTAAAATGCATATAATATAATTATTTTTATTTGCAATCATTCTACCACCATCATATCTTATTCTAGTAGTTTTTACTTTTAACCCTTTAAAAAAAAATAGTCAAAAGTTAACGAGTTGTATCCCGATGAAATTCTGGTACACGAGTTGTGTCCAAACGATAAAATTGGGATACACGAGTTGTGTCCCAGTGATAAGAGTAGGGTACATGAGTTGTGACCCAAAAAGTGGAATGAATTCAAATCGATATTTTAAACAAGAACATAATATGTCGTTGTGTGAATTGTAATAAAAATATTTTTATAAATTCAAATCCAGAAATTCGTCCAGTATATTGTTATACAAATACTTAGGTACCTATATTGTATAAGACTTTTACTGAATAAAACTCGATTCATTATTATTGTCGTGTAAAGATAAGGTGTACGTGGAGCTACAAAGAATGGCATTGTACGTATGTACAGATGGAACTATAATCGGATATTCTAATATCACTGATTTTCGACAAGATTCGATAAAATAGTAATACAATATTATACGAGCTAGTCAATCAAACATAATACGCTCATTATGGAGCAAATGATAAATGAGAAAAACAAAACGCTTTTCGTAATTGATGGTCACAAATTTTGTTTTCACAAATTATTAAAGTCGAATTTGTAGAGATGGAGATGTACTAAAACGTCATGTAAGTCTTTTATAATAATTAATAATGTTAGTGAAATAATTGAACGTAAAATTAATCATAATCACGAACAACTCAAAACACCTGTTCTAAATAGACAGAAATGAGTAATATATCAAAAATAAAAACTATATATAATGTGTGTTAGAGGCCATTTAAATTAATTCATAAGTGGAAACACTACTATACACGAATATTTACATTTTTTCCTTAATGTGTGTAAGTAATAAATATCATGAAAAATGTTCGTGTAGTTATTTTTATTTCTTTTGTTCGTATTAGTTTGACGAAACTCGTAAAACCTAATAAATATCGAGGGACGACACAATTCGTGTAACCTGAAAAAACTTTGAGATATAATTCAGGTGTTGGGACACGACTCGTCTACAGCCGATAGTAAGTTTACTTCAAATTGTTTAAACCCGCTCTAATGGCAAAATATGCGTAACGTTAGTATTCTGCAAATATCTCCGAAAATACCTAAATATTACGTTTTACTCGTAATTAATTAGTACTGCACGTCTTAAAGATTGTTTTATTTGGTAATTTACCTAATGTGTTAGCGGCTAGGGGTATAGGTATTTTTAATTTTTACAATTATTTATTACTTTGTAAATTTGTGTTGAAAGGCCGATTTATTATTTTATGTTGCTAATAATCTTTATGCGTTGGCATTTCTGGAGCAAAATTTTAACAAATCATCGACTAAGGACATATCGTCGATCAATAACATTTAAGGGATAACGATTTTCAGTAAAAATAATATGCTGTTCGATTGTTCGACATTACGGTAAAAGGAAGTAAATTTACATTTCGATCCACTGTGAGTCGCGGGGAAAACGCTTAATTCGAATCCGTTAAACGGCACGCATTGTCGAGCACAATGGTTCACGTCTGGACGGACTGAAGCGATCGTTTGCGTCTCCCGAGAGAACCTATGCCCATGATCGTCGGACAGGGCAAATCTCGTACGGGTAAACATAATATTCTATGTTGTATCACGTACGTATGCGATGTGCGTACACCCATATTTGCGCAGCCATAAATAAGACGTCTATTGTTACGTGTGCCCGACCGAAATCCCTTTTTAATAAATACATATCGCGAGCCCGAAGACGCGTGTAAATATTATGTATTATATTACGCCGGCCCGAACACGTCATATTTTCGGCTTGTCCGCGCCACTAATAACTGCACCGGACGCGTTTCTTTTCTCTCCGACTCTCTTTTATTTTTCTTCCTCCTCCGTCCTCACTCGCGTACCTTGTAATCCCGTAATTGTATGTGAACGCCCGGAAACCATTCCGTATATAAATATACCTATCCGCGATCCTTTTTCGAGGTAAAATCGTGTTCAACGCACACGCACACATGGTTTTTATCACGACGTCCCGGCCACGGATTCTGACAGTATTCGAGTGTGTGTGTGTGTGTGTGTTGCGTTGCGGGGAGAAGTGACTGTTCGATATGAAAGTACATGCTCTTGTACACAAATATAGGTACGTCTGATAATGTAATAATAAATTATATTGTTTGCGCGTGTGTAAGGTCGTTTGATATTTTGTGCAAACACGATTATGCCCTCCCCGCGCGCACGCATCACACAGAATATAACATGGGACGTTAACAATTTCCGAAAGGGGGCGCGATGAGGTACATATCGTGTACGTAGTATTATAATATTACAGGCGCGCGACAAAAGCCGTTGAAACCGCAATCGTATGGTTTAAATCGATGACTTATACGTAATATAATATGCATTTAACGTGCGCGTATCATATTTGTATGCGCCACTGATGACTTACTGTATCATGATTAACGTTAATTAATTTTTAATGTGTTTGCGTTGTGCGGATGCCGTAATGTGCAACGACGATTGAACAAATAGCCGTAACGTGGCGATACCGACACGAAGAGTCTCGGGAGACGTTGTGAGAGTGCTGGTGATTTTGTACACGTACAGAAACAGGTATTGAGATTTAAATAACAATATTGTTATTATGATTGTTGCGATCGAACACGCGTGGCGCCCAATTATTAGTTGGAAACAATGAGCCAAAGAGGTGATGTTTACGATTTGACGAGTGGTTAAGATAACGGGTGACAAATAATAACAATAATAAAATAATGTTATACGTTACGTTCACGTCATACTCGACTTCGGACGACCTGTTCAAGCGTTTGCAATTACGTTAAATTTATCTGCTGTATTACGTTTATTGTGATTTCGGTGTTACGTTGTGACGTAGGCGAAAAACAAATCGGTTAAGAATTCTGTGCGTGCAATGCATTCATAGGCATCTTGATTGCTAATTTGTTAAGAACCGTAATAAATCGATTTCGAAGACCATTACGTCTGCAACACGATTTCATTGGCTTGACAACTGCAGAACTGCAATCACGAACGGAGAAATGACGACGAGGAAAGTTATTTCGTTTGACTGAAAATTATCTTGTAGGGATTTATAGCGCGAAAGGAGAACGATGAGGAGGAGGGCTGATTTCACGACCACGAAATGTTTTTTTTTTCGAATTTCGAGTTGGTATATACCAATATGTATATATAGATGTGAATATGGTAGATTAACAACTATGTCCTTCTTACCAAATGTGTTTTTTTTATTGAATAAATCTAGATACGCATTTAAGCGAACAAAAAGTTTTATTGAAATTAGGTCGTCAAATGGATCACGAACGATTTTGTGTGTCCGCTGAAACTCACAACGTTGGTTTGTCTCAGCCGTTGAGCTTGGTGCAGCTAACACGTTCGGTGAGGATATTGATATTGATCAGCTTTCTATCACGAGACGCGAATAGTCGATACTTCGATAGATGTTACGACGTAATCGTTATCGTCTATTGTTCAGCCTTCTATAAAATCTTCTTGTGTTTTAATTAGGTACATAATAGTTTATTAATCATAATATTAACAATAAATTACCTATACCTAATATATTATTATTATGAAAGTGGAAAGTCTTAAAAATAAATTTATCCTAAGTCTATGACAAAATAATTAAGTTATAACCAATACAATTTCAATAATGTTACTAAAAAAATTTGGGGGTGCTAATCAACCCCAAGCACCCCCCAAATTGCGCCTATGAACCGCGGACACAACGATAGGTACTTGGTTTTTCTTGCACGCGTGAACAGACATGTGTGTGTGTGTGTTTCAGACGCACTTCAACAACAACGATAACGTTATAATGCACCGGAAACGATATAAATGTTATTAATATTGTTTTCGGGTGACAACAGAAACGTAACACTGGTGGTCATGCACCATTCGCAGTCGAACTAATAATTTCACGATAACTATCACGGTATGCACATATAACGGCGCTCCGGCATTTACGTACGCACTATAAGCTTTATTGTTGGACTCAGCTGGTTCTGCGCCGGCCGCGTTTATTAAAAATCTATCGCATAAAATATTTGGTAAGGTCTGATCGTCAAAGTTTTTAAATCCTTGTTGAACTCACGAAAAACCATTTGTATAAACATGATATTTTCTCCATCAAAGTTATCACCATCAAAGTCATCGTCATCACCATATTAAACACCATTATCACCTTACCGGAAATTGACGATGAAAGTCGGTGCTAACAAAAAATGTTAAATGTTTTATCCAACCTAAAAGACATAAACATGATAAAATACTAGAAACACACGTTCTACAAAGTTTTTTAAAATCTTATGTTCGTGAAACAAATCGTTTGCAGAACAAAGGAAGAGCGATTTAAATGCGAATGAAAGAATACGAAAAATATAATGAATACTAAAACGGCTATATATACACAGTGATTCATGTCAAACTAAATTGAATAAAAAAGAAAATTATGAGAAATTAAAAATTTTATGAGAACTTAAATAGATAAGTTGAATAAAAAATATGTTATGCTTGGAACACGTAAAGCGTTGGAAATCAACTATCCGTCAAATGAAAAGAAAAACAAAGGATGAGAAAAAACCAATAAGGGTAGAACTAAGAGTAAATTAGGCAGATGCCAAATAAAAGAAAAATTTTAGATTTAGAAACAGATCAACAATAATATGCGTACAATTTTAAAGGATAACTCTTGGCACGTTTTCGGTAATCGAGATATGTCATTTGCGAGTCGCACACAAACCGGCCAACTCGCACAATTATGAAAATTTAATAAAAACAGAGACAACAGTACATAGTCGAACAGATTTAATATTTGGAGACAAGTACAGCCTGGTATAATATGTTCATAACTATATAAAGATGGAACAAAGATGGAACGTATATGGAATATGAAATAGGTAGGTCCGAAACGTCAAAAAACTAATAAAGACATTTCTATACTCAAAGATTGAAATATGATTTCAATATAAATTCTAAATTGTCAGTACTATTTGTTTGAACTGTAAAATTAAATTTTAGATTTGTATTTCTTTTTAAATATCAGCTGTATATTTATCTCATATTTCAAATATAATGAACATTTTAAAATGTCCAAATCAAAGTCGTAAATTTCCAATAAGCATTTAAAATTTAGACACGCGGAACAGCGCACCAACTAGACCACTCCAAAAATACAAAAATCAATTAATAGTCAAACTATTTCATATTACATTTCGACATTTTCAATACAATATTCTCCAGAGCATGAGATTAAAAATGTATCTTGCCTCCTAAGTCTTAAGGCCTCCTTAAGTGTAATAATTAAAAATATTATAAATAATTTCAAATTAAATCAGAAAATAATCGTTCTTCATAAAACGTAAAATTGATCAAGATACTGAATATTTAACGTTAAAAAGAACACCTCATGTACCCTACGCTTTAGAATATAATTTTCATATAATATTATAATATCAAAGATTAAAGAAAATTGAATGTAATTTAAAATACTATTAAATATATTAATTAAATATTTTATATTATACTTCAAATAAAGTTTAGTTCTAGGCGAATTTCATGTTTAAATTTTAGGCAGGTTTGAATTTTTTTTATTCATTTATAAGTAAACTTAAAGTGATCAGTTAAGATAATCGGACCGATTTACATTAATAATGAACTTGAAAATATTGTAACCATTCGCTAATCAATACCTAAAGTATAAAAATAGAATAACTAAAGATGAATGAATTAATTTGATATTTTCCAAATATGTAAGTATAATAATATTGTATTTTAGTAATTTATTATTATTATTATTCTTAATATAAAAAGCTGATTTTACTGTGATCAAATATGATTTCTGTAATTTGCTTAACATTTAATTAGGTAAAAATGTTTAGATTATTTTTCTAAACTGTAGTACTTACTTATTATTCATTTATTTAAGTTAAGTACTATAGTCATTAAATATATTTCTATATTCTGCAATACGTCGATAATATTTTATGACAAATAATGTTTTTATAATATTACAATATATTACCTTGGTACACGCATAATACAAATTATTTAGAACACGAGTACAAATGAAATGCTTATTTGTATTGTATTAAATTAGCGGTTATTATACACATTAACTTAATTGAATCAGAAATACAAATGTACTACTACATACTTTTCATAATTTTTTTTTCGCTTTTCGTTTTCATACGGTTTTACATGTATATTTCTAATTTTATTTTTTTTTTATTATTATTTAAAACACATTGTTATTGCAGGCTAAATTTGAAGTATTGAAATTCAGTCTGATGTTACTTGTTTTAGCGCATTACTAATCTACAATCCGTAAGCATAATAAGTTATTACCCGCACCGGTCGGATCAAATATTATATCTATACTCATTAATTGTCAAAAGCTACCGGTCGGAATAATTATTTCGTTTGAAATCAATATCGTTGTTGTGTGGACCGTACGTACGCGTTTCCACCGATTGTAGAACAATCGGATAATCGAATTTGCTCCATATTATATTTTCGGTCCACCAATAAAATTAATAAATAACATTTTATTTTTTGTTTTTATTTTTTTGAGTTGGCCGTTATTCGCAAACTGATTTACACATACTCGTATGTTCGAGTTCGCTCAACAGTATTGCAGATAATGTGTATTATACTAAGTGGCGCCGAACCTTTTTTATATCACAGGGGTAACTTAACTTATGGTTACCCATGCATTCGCCAAAAAATCTTAATCAAACAGCATGCATTTTTTTTTTTTTTTTTTTTTTTTGTTATAAATCCGTAGATTTGTTTGTTGCAGATCTCCATGCTTCTCTATCGTAGCACAATTCCTTCAGGTCTTTGTAACTTCTCTTATTCGTATCCTGCATTATCTGTGTCATGTATTCTGTTCTTGGTCTTCCTCTTGCAATGTGTCCTTCAACATCTCCTTCAATTATTTTCTTTAATAAGCTCTCATGCCTTAAAATGTGCCCTATCATCTTGCCTCTTCTTGATTGAATACTTTTCCATATTTGTCGTTGTTCCTTTATTTTATCTAGTACTTCTTTATTCGTTACCTTCTCAGTCCATGGTATTTTGAGCATTTTCCTGTAGCACCACATCTCAAAGGCTTCTAGCCTATTTTTTTCCGTTGAGTTTATTGTCCAGGTTTCGGATCCAAAGAGCGCTACGCTCCAAATATAACTTTTTAGGAATTTTTTCCTTATTTCCAGGCTAACACTATTGGTAGTTAATATGTGGCTTTTGTCTTGAAATGCTCTTTTCGCCTGTGCTATCCATGCATTTTATACCTGTGAATTACGAGTGATTTACTAACTGGTAATTACATAATGTTATAGAATATCTTATCGTACAATAATAACAATAATATATCTCGTACTTATTAAGTCCCCCCGCCTACCTAAAACCTAAAAAAGTTATGGGGTATTCATCCCACTCGCCGTACGTGTTCAGCGCCACTGATTATACCATAGATAATCGCGATAACGTTGCAACGATACACGTGGAACTTTTGTAATCTTCAGGTACAGTCGCATCACACGCTATAATCATCCGTTAATCCACGATTGCCCTGTATATCAATAATTGATATTAATCCTTTTAGTACTATGACAATTATTGTCATAGTACTAAATGGATTAATGTGCAATTAATTTAAATATCGATTTGACGGCGGTGGTTCTATAGATACACGTATACCAATAATGTACAGCTCCCGGTTATGATTATACCATCATAACAGCGGCGTTATGTCTTGAACCGTTTTCGTAGTTATATTTAATTCGATCGTATTTGATACCACCGGTATGGGGTAACAACGTTACGTACGTTTTATTAGCATGATAACATTTCGGAGTACTTTTTTCGAAGTATTTTTCTGCATGGGTCTTACGGATTCGGAATGACGGTTGTGAAATCGTAATCGGTAGTCCGACCGTATACGCAAGAGAGCTTTTTAGGGGTTCAACCCCGTCCCCTCCGAAGTTGTAAGATGAAAATAGTTTTACACCCTCACCATTTACAATCAGTGGTTTTTTCTTCGTACGAATGACGTTGGGTCAGTGGCGGCTCGTGAGTTCCGGTGGTGGAGGTGCGACTTTAAATATAATAATACCCCTAATCGTAGGGTGTAACAAATTAACGCATTATACTCGTATTATTAATTTTAAGCTTAATATTCTATCCGTCAAAGTATCTTGAACGTAGTACCTGTACGAGTACATGGTAGTACATATTATTATATAATTTAAAAATAAATAATTTATGGAGTCGTATTATGAGTAAGGTCCATGCGATCCCGCCGATGAAAAATGATCCTACCAGTGTCCAGTCGCAGGCCGCAGTAGGCAATGGAAATAAATTTCACAATGTCACGGACGACGTTGCCGGTCGCCCGAAACGCGTATGTAAAGATCGCGGTTCAAAAGTGTCCGCACGCACACGATTGCCGCACCGTCGCCTTTAAGTTATGGTATATGTGTTCAAAATAGTTCAAAACACAGCTCAGTGTTCGTGTTTGCATGCACTATACATACACTCTTGGTATCTGAGAAAACGAATTTAGCGTCGCACATGACAATGTATATAATTTTAAATGTTAAATTTTAAAATATTTAAATTAAAATATAAAATTATTCGAAAAATGCAGTTCGTTAGATAGTTTTCAAAAATGTATAAATATACAATTAATTTCCTTATTTTCATTAATTTTAGTAGGGCATCGTCCCGTCGTCTAGGCCACGAACTAGACAACGTTTTTCGTCGTTATTTGTGTATTGCTGTTATGGCTGTATTTAGACATTTTACGCCACAGGGCGACACATTTGTCCTACGATTTCATAAAACATAACAACCCTCCCCCCTAATATATATATATATATATTATACTATTAGAATTAATATTAAAAAATGATGTACCTATGTGTATTATATATAATTATAAAATGAATTTAAATATATTTATGTGTAACCATATACATAATGCGCTATAATACCAATATGTCGGTACATATTTGCCACCCGGAGCAATAAGAGATACTTGCCTCCCCTAAATACGGGCCTGGCTGTTCGAAGCCGTTGAAAATCTTAAAACTATCCAGAACATTTTTTTTGTGTACGAACAAATTAATTGTTAGTTAATTGATATATTGTCATAAAAAAAAAAAAAAAACGTAATAATGTTTTTGAAAAACGGTTAAAATATAAACTGTTACAGGGCAAAACTAAGGACCATTTCGGTATCGGCGTAATGTTATCGACCATTTTTGAAATATACCGCATCGTACAGTAACATCGTTTTACTTTTATTTATTTTTATTTTATTTTTTTCGATTAATTTGCAAAACCCCTTCTGCCGTAAAAAGAAAATGAATATAACGTACAATGTACATATATTGTGTATATTGTATGCACGTCGGTGCTTAACGCGTAAGCATACAGGGTAACCGGACCTTTATTGTGTTCGCGATTTCCAAAAAAATATTGACAACCGCTCTCCCGCACTGCGCTAATGCCGTTTTTGGACATTTCACCCTCCGACAAAAACAAAATAATAACAAAACCGTATATTTTGGGCGGTTTTCGGGAATTTGACACAAATCCGCCATTTAGCACAAAAGCCGGCACACACTGTTAATCGGATATAGACCTATTATACTCCCCCGGGCGCTATTATAATGGCATTATATACGTTGTTGTTAATACGATATCAGAGCTTTTGTTTGTCGCACACACACGCACATGCACCGCGGAGTAAGATATCAAAGCCAAACTGCGATGGTAATAATAGCCATATAATAGTAGTAATACGGTGTGAATAATTCATATAAATCTTTTACGCTTTTATTACATATTATTATTATTATTATTATTATTATATGTGATTTGCGAATTATTTTTCTACAAGCATAAATTGTACTATAACACATAACGTATGAGTGTGTGTGTGTCTGTAAACAATACATTATATCCCGCACTTATTCCATGGATGTAGTACGTATGGATTCAGACGAAATATTACATCTACGTTTAACATTATTCCATTATTATTATTGTAATATCATTACACTCTCTAAACGGTTATCGTTTGAGGTGCCTGTGATACCGTCGAGCGGAAACTCTGGATACTCATATTCAGACTTGGGTAGTATTCCGATTACAATATTCGGAATACTATATTCAGAATACTTTTTAAAAGATTTTTTTTGATAGTATTCAATTATGTATTTTGAATACTTATTAAACGTTTAATTATCTCTTTTTTAAATGATTTCATTACTTCTCCGTCGTATCTTGTACAAGCTACTATCAGATATACCTTATTGTTGTAAATCATAAACTATAACAGTTAGGTATATAATATAAAAATACAATAAAATAACATATATTTAGTCTGCAATTTCAAATATTTCTCATGACATCTATAATTTTTTCGATATGAAAAACTAGAAGTATTTTAGAAGTATTAAATAATGTATTCGGAATACTATTTTTTTTGTAAGTGTTCGAGTATTTATTTTAAACACTTTTAAAAAGTATTTTACCCAAGTTTGCTCATATTTTTATAAATCTGTATGTAGTTCGTTTGCAATTTAATATTCTTGATAATACGAGGTATTTTTATCGCTATTGTTTTCCATCGACCATTACGATCAGATATTAAACGTTGGTAACATTTGATAAAAAAATATATCGTCCGGTAACATATTATCAATGGCTTAAAAGTAAAACGTGGTAGGTTGCATATTGATCTCTTACGAAAAAAATAAAAACATATTTAAGACTAAAAATACGACGTACGGTGTTCAAGCCACAATGGCGGTTATTAACCGCACTATATTTTCGAGTAATTTCGTGGACATTGTACGAAGGAAAAACATTATATATAATATTGATAATATGCTGATATTAAATTTATGGGATGAGATGAAAACATACTATTATTTTACAATATCGTACAATATTAATGTGAATAATTTTGGGCCCGTAAATATTTATTCACTATTGACTAATTCATAACGTTTTGGTCGTTAATCGTTTTCATTTTATCCTTTTCACTCTTCATTAAATTCCAGATATCTTCCGAGAAAAATAATAATTTATCTTTGCGTTTCCTTTAATGTAACGCACGTTAAAAATAAAATAATTCGTGTTTCTATCGAACATGGGTAATTGACTATTATTTTACACACAATTTATCGTATGGATAATTTTTTTTTCAAAAATTACTTATTGAAAATGGTATTATTTCTACAGTATCGACGTGCAATATTGAAATTTTACATGAACTCTACTCCGGATTAATATTTAATGCTTTATTTATACTTGCTCGTAACGGACGTATTAAAATGAGATGTAAGGACTGGTCTCATTACTGAAACATCAAAGATATTCCTCATCAAAACTTAGGTAGTCTCTACAATAACCTAGACAGCACTTAGTTTCTAATTAAACATTTTACTTAAATATGCTGTTATTGGCGAATTTCAATTATGCAGGTCACCGGCATTGATTTAGTTCAAATGAATAATGCTGCATCACAGAGGATGTACATCACGCGGTGTATGCAGTAAATAATAAAAATAATATAATAATGGTAATAAATATTAATTTAACTATTCGTCATGAATACATTTAGTTTCACTTAGCGGATACCGCAAATAATTAAATATTTAAAATGTCAGTTTTGTCAGTTGTATTACGTTGTGATTTCATTCGGTGTGCCTATTTACACATTATGTTATATTAAATTGAGATAAATGGTGAAGATGATTAACTAGCGTTTCGGCATAACAAAAAGATATTAATTGTTCGCGTTTGATACGTTTCAGCTTGTTCTAATTTATGGCACGAGACGTGGGAGTAATTTTTTTTTACGAACGAGTTTTCCAACTACAATTTTTTATATATCTTACTACTACTACTACTACTATTTTATTTATATCACTGCGGTGCGCATTGTGACATTGAACATTTCGATATCCAAATAAAAAATGATTTATACAACGGAAATGTCCAAGTATTATACTTTACAATACATAAAGTATGTATATATTCGCTACAGCCATACCAGATATGATCCTGTTAGAAATATTAATGTTATAATATTACTCTCATATGCTATAACACAATGTTTTTCGTACTCTTTCGATTTTGAAGTTTAAAATATTTATTTATAAAATATTATCAAATTCACAAATTCTTCGGAGCCAGCGGTCATGAAAAACAGTACTTTTATTTGACACAATTTTTGTTTTATAGTATTTTTATTTAAAAAAATCTAAAATATTGATTAAAAAATTTGCATTGATATTTGCGTTGGTATGGAGCGTAACGGATAAGAAAATCTAAAGAATTTAATATGTACGAGTACAATGTACTTTGTCTCGCCATCAATCGTGTTGTCCCACACACACACTCAAACACACACGATGCCATGTTGTGTACTGATTTTACAATGATATTTTTTTTCCATCGTCAGACATTTGATTTGTTTATTCATATTCATAAGAAACTCATACGATTGCAAAATCAACAATATGAAAAACAGGTTAATTTTATCCTTATTTAGATATTTGGTATTTAGGTATTTAGGTACTTTATTAGGTATTTGTATATTTTTTTAGTAAAATGAATCAATTCAATTTAATTAGCATAAAAATATTGAATATTCAGTGGTGCATATTTTTATTTCTTTGTATTTAAAGTCTGAACTATGGCAATAATTATTATTTCCACGAATATCGGTGATCGATATATCTTGGTTCTAACATTTAAGATTATATTTTAACGATTATATACACTATATACAATATGCTATTATATTTTATGCGAATCTTTACTAGATATTATTTTTGAATAGGATGATTAATTATCGCTCTTAAATTCTATACAAGTCGTATGACCCGCTCAATTTTCTGCTTTTATTTTAACAAACTAAGCAAAAATTATAATAAATTGATACACATGGCTTATTTTTTTTTATTAGTAAATGACAATGAATTCTATTGGGAAAACAAATATTCTTAAATTTTGCAAAACTAGCAAATATTGATTTTTAAAATGTATTTATTATAACTTGGATGTTATTTCATATTGTATGAGTCGTATTTAAATAGCATTTTATTATTAATGATTTAATTGTTACTTGTACAGTTATATTTTATTTGAATTATTTTTTTTGAGTTTTTCATTGTTTTTTCAATGCATATTTCCATTCCGTAGATTATTACAAAAATAAAAAATATTATATTTAATCGAAATCTCCCAACTCAACAGTAGGCTTATGTTAGAAATTTTTACATGACAATGTATAAAGTGCCATTCGAATAACAGCATTATTGTTTGAATAGCCATTAAAAATACCATATTTGTTCTTATTACTTCGTGCATTTACTGTGTCTGTGATATTTTGTATTTTTAATTTAAATATTACAACTATACAGTAGATAAAATACTGTCGGTTTTAACAAACACGAATTTGACTACATTACATTCTCACAGCAGTCAAATTCTGTCATACCAGCTCACTAAATAGCTACGTTTAACAAGAAGTCTTGTACATAAATATACGAAGAAGAGCGATCAGAATTTAATTATTTTTTTTCCATTCAATTTTCAATTTATTTTAATCATAACATCACGATATTATGTTACCCCAGTCTATGCGGCTGTTATTAAATTTAGCTCGTATGGAACGGACTAATCGTAAACCTGTTTTTATGTTCATCCTGCTGTCCATACCGATGAGTGTTTATTCGTATTTTATCGTTCACGAATAAAATACTGCAAGTTCACAGTCCCAACTACCGCATATCAGTTTTCGATATTACACATCTGAAAACTTTTCAATAAGTATTACATTTCTGATATTAAAATTTCTTATTTGTTTATTTGTATTCACCCGGAATCCACAGGTTTGTGTACATGCATATTCGATAGGTTTCTTATTTATTTATTTTATATAGTATACCAGACGGAAATCGAGCTAACAATTTTATGAAACGACTAATTAGTTATTCGTTATAATAATATTACAATCAAATCAGTTTGGTTTGCCGTGAGTATACATACTCGTACATAATTGACCTTAATAATTCCTGAACAATTATTGTCCCAAATCTCCATTGGTGGTCCATAGTATTTACTATGTAGTATAATGTAGTAATAATTTGGTTACGTACGGTTGAATGAAATATTATAATAATAATAAAATGTTTGACTTATACGAGGATGTTAAATCGTGTGAAAAATCACTCATAATTCAAAATTGAAAAATAACTTTTTTTTTTTTCTAGTTCAAGTAATTAAATCAATAGGACAAATTTTACATTTCTTTTTGCTAAGCGAATGGTTGGATGTTAAGGTCTCGTATATGGTTCTACTGAATATACTAACGAGATTCAACGAAGATCGATAAATGTCGGCAGTTTCAGAGAGCTTTGCGATATTACTGCACAATACAAAACAGAACAAAACATAATGCTATTATAAATCCTTTGATTTGCTTCCAACTGGCCATATTTACGACAGAAATATATTATTATAATAACGTTATAGCCGACAATATCTTGTGCATCAAAGCTGTAAGAATATGCAGATTTCCGACAGAAGTTATTTTGCGGAGTGAGTTTTAAATTATTTTATGAGAATATCATACAAATTGGTTGTTACATAAACGCCTGTCGTATAGGTATGTGCATATCATATATAAATGCGTTCATTATTTTACGCAATCTTTGTAGAAATCAAAATACAACGTAGCGGATTTAATTTCATGGCTTAAATATACTGTAATATTGTACCGACATGAAAACTCTAAAACTGTATGGTTGTAACATTTTTTTCGGGTGTACAGTGTTATAAAATGTATAATAATATAAAATAGATAGAAGATGGCCCATTATTTCCTCGCGAATCTAATACTTTTCGTAACCGTAAGTAGGTAGAGTATTATGGTTAAATGAAAAGTCGTGAAATAGGCGTTTAAATATTATACCGCACCTAATATTGTATAGAAACCGTCATTCGCTTCGACTGCCTCGGCGCGCATTCTAGTTAGTTTATAATTTACGGTGTTTATGCGGTTTTCAACCCTTAAGTGTCGATAAACAATATTTGATGGTTGGTACCCGAAATTCATTAAATTCGTATACTTAATAGTTACGGTACCAGATGATTTCCAGTTCAAACGCCAAGACTGGAATTCTCGGACTGCTAATCTTGTATAAAAACCGAAATAGATTAATCTGCTTACTTGGAATTTTGTATTAAAAAACACATTTCGCAATTCTGTCGATTTAGTCGCGCATGTCTATTTTCAATGGTATTGTGTTAAGGTAATACGTCGTAGCATTGTTTTCGTCAGAAACGAAAAACAAATAAAAACAAGTACTTGACTTTCAGAGACGGACCACCAGTGAAGTTATATTCGCACAAAATGCTGTTCTACGTAAGTATTATACAAATAAATAGTAATATACTGGTTGGAGAAGAGCCGAGAACCTAAAAACAATGACGATTTCTGGGAAAAGGATCGTGCAATAACACTCTTGTCGAACACAAATTTATAATTAAAACTTTACTAAAGACGATTCAAAACGGTATACGTTATTGAATGAACCAATAATAATAAATAAGCAAACTATTTTTTCTTATCTAATCCTTTTTAATTTTTCGCGAGTATAACAACAGTTTGGAGTATATTAATGTATATATCGACGTTTTTTTTTTCATTCAATTGAATTACAAATGAAGTATATTTTTTCCAAAATTATGATGGTATTGTAAATGATTGTGCCAACTATAGTATTGTGAAAATAACTAAATTATTGAGAAAACTACAGTATTGTGAAAACAACTATTGCATTGTGGAATAACAATATTTATAAATTAATAAAAAAATAAAATTTAAATTATAGTAGCATCTAAAAGTGTATCGGAAAAATAAACAAATTATTTGCATATACTCAAGGTAATGTACAGCAGCATAATAAATAGTTTTTTTTTTTTTAATTTGTCAATAATTTTAATAATAATAAATACATTATAGGTAGGTGTTTTTACAAATATTTAAATTCAAATATATATATTTATGTAACACATTCAAAAGATTTTAAATTCCTAAAATCATCTTTTAAAACGTGAAATGCTGAGTTATAAACAGAACAATATTGAATTAGTATTATTCAGATAAAAACCTACCATGTATGATTCTATAAGGTTAGCTCTATACCATTTATGTATTAAGCGTATTGAGCTAACCTTATAGGTATTATAATATATCTGTACATTTGATACAGAAAATGTATTTTCTGTATAAAATAAAGATTAAAATAATAATCCGAAAGAACTATTTCTGCGAATAGACTGAATATAACTATAGTTAAATTATTATCTTATACCAGTAGGTACGCTTCTGTAGTTCTTTATTATAACTAAATAAATTGTATGCCTAACTTTAAATATATGCGTATCTTTTTCCAAATAAACAATTTTGATGGCATTATGTTTAAATAATTTGATGTCAAACAATGGACACATTAAACACGTAGATTTCACCGATACTGTTGAACACATAAATATCAAAATTTGAACTTACTAAAAATTCTATCGAAGTTCAAATTTAAAAAAGATTCATATTAAAGATGTCATGAGGATTATCATAAAGTATACACAAATAACCTAAACTTTCAATATTGTCATTGTAAAGTATATGTGACGAGTAAATAAATGTTTATTTTATGAAAATGAACACGCCTATACTGAACCCAAATGCGCGCACATAATTAAGTCATTGTTTATGCGGTCTCCTAAGATAAACGACATTGAAGAACTTAAAATGAATGTCTGGGTGCTCAATGTAAGACCATAATGTATTACGAAGCCAATGTATTCGTATCACATCTGAGCAGGTAGCATTCGAAAAGGGAACATTTGCCTTAACGCGACGAATATTGCATTGAGTGTACCTATAGGCATTTCCTAGGGACAGGAAAATAATTCGAGCTATCGTAACCTCGACTGTATTATATTTGATCATTTGCGTTGCGATTGCAGTTTAAGTTGTTAAGGAATCGGTTCGGAATCTGGTCTTGGAGTGTTTTATTCGGTGCAATTATCAACTCGCCGAACACTACTATAGAGTATAATTATATTCTAGGCGAAATTGTGAATTGGAATGCAGTTGAAATTATTTCGGAAACTAAAACTATAAACCACTGAAATTACACGAGCGTCGATTTGATCGGTTATAGTGTGCGCCGAATAAACATTACAGCTGAGCGTTTAATTTTGAATTGAGTCTATCAGCACAGGACTATACAGTACGTTCGCACTGAGGGCACGTTTGAGCTACAGTAGAGTGACTGCGCGTTTATATAATGTTATGACATCATTCGAGATAAAAGAAGTAAAAAAGAATATCGGGTCGATAATAACAACATTGAGGATGGCGAAACGGTGAAAAACGTCGACGAGAATATGCAAACGAACCGTGGTGCAGCGGATTAGACGACGATTAAAGTCCATAGTCGGCACGATGCCACGGGGGAAGTGAACAAATGAACAACAATGTACTCGAAACGTCTTGTCGTGAGCCCCGCCGTGAAATCCGGGCAAGGATAACGTGTAACATATTGTAACAATAACAGCGTTTCCGAGTTCGTCCTCCACACCAACGGTTCCCAACCTTTTTTCTTTCGTATCCCTAAGCTTAACATTATATTAGATTGTACCCGTCATTATAATTTTTCCACAAAAACTACTCTAGAAATGTTAAAATTAAAAATAACAATAATACAACATAATGTAATAATGTATATATTTTTATGTTTTTTTAATAAGACGCGAAGAAAAAAATGAATTATTATTTTACTCGAGTATAAAAATGTACTGAGATCCTTGACCTTATTTCGAATTGCATAGTTTTTTTTTTTTTCAAATGATACAAGATATACTCTGGAGTTGCGTTCATTTAATTTCTATACTTATTATTATATACGTATAGTGTTCCATAATTTACATTCTGTTCTCCGTTTCAGCAAGACAAGTCAAGTTTTCGTTTCAAATAACATATGTTGCGTATTTCCGAAACGAATCGTTTTAAATAAAACAAATTTTCCGCCACTAACCAATTTTTTCCCCAGGTCGGGAGGACCACTGCCCCCACACACGCATATACGCACATAGTGGGCATTGTGAGAGCCACAGTCGTGTCGATTTCGCGCGTACTCACTCCGCAATGTTGTACTACAATAATAATAATAATAATAATAATAATAATAATAATAATAATAATAATAATAATAATAATAATAATAATAATAATAATAATAATAATAATAATAATAATGATGATAATAACGACCGTGGTAGGTACGCGCACCGGAGAAAATGATTTTTTCGGGCCGTTGTCGTGTTCGCGTCGCATCGCCGCCGTGATTTATCGTCCGTCGCCGGGCGGCGGGGAGGTGCGCGCGCGTAGGCACGTCGGACGGGTGCGTGTAAGTGCGGCGGGACGAGCCGTGCACGTACTACTCGCGCGGCGGGCAGCAATTTTCCGCGTGATAAGTCACGGACGAGCGTGTGTGCAAGAGGTGTGCGCCGCCGTCCGTCATCCGTTTTTTCTTTTGTTGCTCTCTCGGCGTACACGACCCGGTAGCCTCCG
>JASXSY010003308.1:0-17129 GCA_034509805.1 Sipha maydis
TCGATGACTTAAAGTTTTATAAATATGCTCCGATGACTTCAACTGACGTTGAAAGATCGTTTTCTCGATATAAAAATCTTCTATCGAATAATCGTCGTTCATTTGAAATAGAAAATCTTAAGAAAATATTGGTGGTTCAATGCAATAACTTAACAGGTATTAGAAAACATGCATTATTTTCGTAATTTGAAAAATACTGAAAAAATATTATTAATTTTATTTTCAGCTCAATAAGATGTCAAAATGCCAACCAGTTATACTTTTTTTAGTTATAAATAATTTTTATGTATATGATTAATTTGTAAACAACATCACGGATGTATTTAATTTTTGGAATTCAGAATAATATTTTTGCATATTTAACATTTTTAATGCATATTTTGCAATTTTTTCATGCATATTTGCATGCATATTTTACCTTTTTTAGCTCCTACAACTTCCGAGCCCTAGTTATAACGGATCTATGGATAAAAAAATAAATAAATAAACAAACTCGTAAACCCAATACAATTGAAAATAACTCTAGAACATTATTTGAACTTGGTTGCTTGACAATATTGACCAGACCATGATGGACTTACGTCACAGACATGTTACGCGCGTTGCATTATATTCATTATCTGAGAATGTTTGTAATTCAGCTGATATTAATAATATTTCATCGAAGACGATGGATATCAACGATTTAACTGCCATAATGTACAACGTTATTATTTGTCGTTGACGTCATTGTTACGATTCTTACGATTATTTTTATAGTTTAAGTTTTTTACAGTTTTGTGATCTCGATTTTGGAATATAACGACAGAAATATCGTCATGTAAATTTATCAAGAATTATAATGTCTAGACAGTTTATAATAATAGAATGTATAATATGTATTTGTGTGTGTGTGTGTGTGTTATATGAATTTTCTTTAGTCGTTTTGTAATAGAAAATATGCACAAACGGAACATTTGACGAAAAGAGAAACAGACATCACTCATTAAAAATTATATACAAGTAATAACTAATTAATATTAATCATGATGACTTTGTGGCCCACAATTAATATTCAATAATAGTACTCTATTCACAATTAAAAAGAGCATACATAATTCATAATGCAGTTTTATTTATATACATGCTTGAAGATCGGAAACGTAAAAAACATCATAGCCGAAACCAAAAACTTTTGATTAAAAATGATAAAATCAATACCTTCATTTATAAATGTATTTATAGGTAGTCACGTATGGATGTTTAATAAACTACATAGATCTAAATTTATTCATTGCATGTGTACCTAATAAGAAAATTCATTCTTGTTGAACAAAAGCTATCAAGCAATGTTTAGTTCATTAATACAACCGTCTAATTTTGTATTTTTCGAATCGAAATCAATTTGAAACATAAATAATAAAGAAAGTTTTTATTCTCATGAAAATTTAATTGATTACAAATAATAATAATGTAATATTTTTAGACATAGTTTCTAAAATTGTGTATCTATTACTGGTTTCATCTACAGGAAGTTTATTAATTATATTATAATTGTAACTTTTGCGTTACAGTGACGCTGTGATCATGTTTATTGGAGATGGAACCTAAATTTAGTTCTAAATATTAGATAATTCCCGAAGTATGGACACATCTACAAATAAAGTAGTAACAATACTACCTAAATTCATAAATTCTTTAACCAGCTTATAATAATAATTTCCTGCTCAGTTATAGCTCTTATGTGAACCACTAGTCGAGTATAATTTTATAGGGTATAATATTGAATAATATACATTAAATACCATTCAAAAATAAAAATAAAATACAATTAAAAACGTTAACTGAGCTTATATAATCTTAACTAATCATTTTTTTTTTTCATATTATTTTTATAATTTGATTGACGTTTAAAATATTTCTTTCAAATGATAAAAAAATGCTATTCAGAAAAGAGTATTTCTCTATTTTTCTTACCGTTTGGAAAATGTCTGTAACTTTGAAAAGTAAACGATTAAACAGTTGACAAATAAAACAGCGTCCCTTGAGATTATTCCGAAAGTTTTGTTCAAACTTCGCACTTAAATACACCATGTATTGTCAAGCCGGATAATTATTAAAATGTTTTTACTTATTAATAAAAATGAGTACATTAAATTGAAAAACTATCCTATGAAAAAAAAAAAAAAAAAAAAATTAACTTGTATAGTACGAAAATAATATTCTCAAAAATATAATTTAAAAGTTAAATAGGTTTTGGTTGATGTAAAACAAGAACACTAAAGATATTTGAATAGAAAAAATGATTCTCTTACTTTTTTGGAACAAAACTCAAAATCACAATAATTTTTTAATAATATATTCTTTTATTAAAAATATATTTAAAAAAAAACTCCAATTCGAGAAACTACAAGATTTGTACAAACTTTAATTACTGAAACTTTTGCTATTATACTTACTATACAATACTTCCATTTCAAAGTTGTATAAAGGTATGTATGCATATATATATATATATATATATATTTAAATTATATATTGAGATCGAGCAAATTACTTTTTACTGTGTTGTTTGTTAGTGTTTACTTTCGTTTATATATTTGTGATAATTATTTAGTATATGTCATAAGATTTTATTTTTAACTTTAAACGTAAAAAAAACAATTAAACTTTGACGGACGATTTGAAGTTATTTTAGTAACTGTGTGTATAAAATCAAAGAAACCTAATGTGCAAAATATTAATTTTTCTAACGGCAAATCACTTACAGTACAGTTTAATTTAGTGGTATATACCAACCACATTTTATGAATAAAATCCTATTTTATTACATTATATTACACATAGTTTTTCAGATAATAGAGATAATATAGAAAAAAATGTTATGCTAAAACAGAGACCAATATATGATATTGTATATATGGGTAACTTTTAATATTTTTCTTTATATTGTACCAATTAATTATTAACATTTCTAAATAAATAAAAATACATTACAATTAAACTAGTATCTACACATCAATTCTTACAAGAGCAAACTACTACTTGTATACTTAGTTTAAAATTAAACGTGTTATAAATTTACCGTATATAACACGATAAATATATAAAATTCATCTTTTCAAAAATAAATTAAAACCTAAATGATCGCATGACAGGTAAAAATGTAAAATGTGTAACTAATAGTAGGGTTTAGGAATTAACAGATATTGATATAGAAATATTGGCCGTATTCGAGTAGCTTGGGATTGGATAGGGTGACAAACATAATTTCCATGGAGCGAAATAATAAGTGATAGAACGATTCAAAAAAGAAAAAAATCATGTGAATGCGTGTTCAACAACAACATAGCAGGAGAAATTAGATTTATACATAGAGTAATAATATATAGGTAAAAGTATTGAGAGCGCGTGTATTTATTTACCCGTCTGGAGGCATGCCTGTACTTTCTGAAGATCCCAGCTTGACCAACGGTGTTTAGAAAAAATAAGAGTGACCGATAAAATAAACAAAAAAATTATAATAATAATAATTATAACAAAAGATCTTACGGACACGACTAATTCAACCCTAGGACATTTGCTTTTGAACCGCTAGGGCGAATCCTTACACATTTTTTTTTTTATTGGATTATAATATATAACCCAACAAAGCCCTAGAACTGAAGTGTTTCCCTTCGACTACGATACCAGACATAAGTGCAGGTTCAGTAATTTTCAAAGCTAAATATGGCATTATATGTGCATTTGACTTAAAGCGGAAAGAGAAAAGTTTTTTTATAGAATACCCATATCTAATGGGGCCACGTCAACAAAACTTGATTTGTCAACAGCAAGCACATATTGTTATATTTTATTCCTACAATGATATAGGCAGGATTGTAGATCATTATAAGAATTTAACGTGTATCTACCTACCAAAAAAGGAACATACTTATCAAAAACACTTATAATAACAATTAGCAACATTCTTCAAAATAATTTGTATGTGTCTTAATTAGGTACATGCTTTAAGATTAACCAAAATAAAAGCAATTTTATTAAATTAAAGCTTAGTACAAAACTTATATATCTCATAAAAAATAAATAATTAGTATATTATAATTGATACGAAATAAGCTTTAATATATGAATTATAAATTTTGAAACTTTCAAAGATCCTTCCATGAAATTTAAATTACATAAATTTTAAAGTACCAATTGCATTAAAAACTAAATTTATTTTTCTGCATCAACAAATATAAAATTATAAATAACTTTATATGATATCGTGTTTTTTATTCATATTTTTAAGTTATATATTATAACATTCGAAAATGAAACAAATATAATACAAATTTAAAGTAAAAGAAGAACCGGATGGGCCTCGCTCTGCTGTACAGTTGGGGGTGGAGTGCACCTCGTTTATAGGATAGGTCATTATTACTATGGATTTGTTAAATTTGAATGCAATGATAGATATCATTGTACACAAATAACGATTCTGAACGGAGTTAATATGTTTGTCTAGGATATAATACATTATTATTTATAAATATTGTAAAAAGTATATTTTATTTTGAAACGATAAAAATATTTTTCGATTAGGATGGGTTGGCAGTTGCATACAGCGACATAGTTAAATTATTTAAAAATAATGCATGTAGTTATTATAATAATACCTTATATTAACATATAGCATCAATTTTAATATTTATAAATGTGATATCGTATAATGTATGTTGGTCATTACACATGTTGACGACGTTGACGTTGATACTTGGTTGCTACTTTTAAAATTAACAATGGATTTATGTAATTGATAAATTAAATAATTTCAACATCTCCAAAATTTTTTAGTTACGATAAGTTTAACTTATTATAAATCTTGTATTAAATTTTCAAGAGTTTTTGGTCTGCCACTTAAATTTGATAGATGTTTAAAAAAAAATTTTTACAAAAATCGAAAATTTAAATTGTCTATAAATAAGTCAAAATATGTCAAAATACTTTGAAAACTTAACCATGTATAGAAGATGTCAATATAAAGATTTGGTGAATATTTCAAGTTGTTGCGATTTTTGGTTTTTGAGTTAGACCATTTTAAAAAAATATAATTTGTAAAAATGTGATTTTGCGTAAAATTTCCCGGTTTATCGTAATTTTTTTATCGTTTTTTTCGATTTTTTTTAAAAAGTATTGAAACATTTGGATTTTTGACTTGCCAAAGTACCATCTACATTCACTTTCCTTTCAAAAGTTGCTATTTAAGCAAATCGAAGCATTTTTACTGCCAAAAAAGGTGTCGTTAGACACAAAAAAAAATAAAAATGAAATAAAAAAAAAAACACACATCATTGTAAAACCATTAGATTCCATCACTCCGTTCAGAATCTAAAACATAGCATTGAAATATTTTATGAATTTCTTTGTAACTATTTTCTTAAAAAATAACAATATGGCTCACTCCAAGTTTATAAATATATAAAATATATTTATCAAATAAATATAGAAAAATTTTTTACTTTTACTGAAGATAACATTTTTACAATAAGAATCAAATAGTAATGCAGCCCAACCGCCCCCACAATTTTTAAGGGAGTTTTATCATTAATTAACCATTTTTACAGGCACAATTAAACTGGCCTCCTAATTTAAAGTCAAGAATCGAAATTGACCAGTTTCAATCTCCGGTGAACAACAATTGACAGTAAGAAAAACTGACTAACTTAATATACCTAAATATTTTTTTGTCTAAATCATTTTATATCGTTTAGAATAATATTTATCTGCAACATGGCGATGATCCCCCATATACGTCGAGTTCCACGAATGACTGGTGCACGTAGAGCTGTCGTACGGAGAGGAATAAAGAGATTGGGGCCAACACCCAGCGTTCCAAATTCCTCTGAATTGCCAACGATTTCATTAAATGTAGATAAAATACTTCATGATGACATTGAATCGAAAAATCACTTGGCAGGGAACAACGTGTTCATTAAATCGGTATCATATTGATCGGGAATATAACATATATTAATGATATTATTCATTGAGTGTGATAAACATAATGTAATGTATTGTTTAGGTTATACCTCAAAATTCAAGCACTTCAGCATCTTCGATATGGATTACGTTAAAAATAAGACGTCATTTCTATAGTTTAAAGACTGGGTACGCAGTGACACACACGGAAACTAACATGACCTATAAAAGATCTTATATGGGAGGTGGGCTTGTTCTCAATTTAGAAAAATCTGTCCACCAAACAGACACGTAATTTAGGAGGGGGTAGTAGAAGCAATCATTTTCCTAGCCCCAAGCATTGTACTGTAATAACTACAAATTAAGGTATACGGTGTATATACCATTTTATTGTACAGCCAATAATTTTGATTGTTTGCCCTTCCTTCTCCAAACATACCTGCCGTAAAACGATCACAGGATTCTTGAAATTTGTCTAGGAATTTGATTAAATTGTAATTGGTAATTGCAAATACGTATATGTAGTAATATGTAGTCTATGCGTAGTTATATTTTCATAACCTTTCGAAAATGTACGATACCTGCCTTAATTGATGGTCTGAAACAAACATTAGAACATTGAAACCACGGGTAAAGACGATGTCAATAACGGTGTACACAATACACTCTAATTTGAATTTGTTGCAAATTACTATGATAATATTTTGTTAACGCAATGGAAATATTATGTTATGTCTCTTAGCATTAAATAAAGTTTTAAGGTATAATTCATTTATAATTATAATAATATATATTATTTTTTTGGATATAATCTATAAGCTGTGAGTTACTGTAGTTTCAGTTATACTCGTACATGTATTGACATATCAATGCAATTAGCAGCCCCTTTTAAGAACATTTTTTAGAGTTAGAATGTTAACGATTGACCATCCAATAGTTTTTCAAAAGTTTTCGCTTATGCCATCCTTCAACGCCCGGCGTAATACAATTTTCAATTAGCAACCATTTATGTGATTATTTTATTTATTTATGTATTTATTTATTTATTTTTTTGATTTCAAAAGACAATACCTAAAACAGCAAGAAAAACATGGACGCGGGTTAAGTTACGTTAGACGAAGAATCGCAGACCCTGCCACAGTCGCCTCAAACATCTTTGAATAGATATTCAATTTAGGTGCTATCGCGGTGATTTTATGCACAATTCAGTAACATTGAACAACGACTGTGAATTCTCTTGTGAACTTCAGCCCACTCGGATCAAACCACGTTCATGGAGTTGGCACATCTAATTTTTTTTTAAATATGTGCCATTATTTTTCAAGTTATTCGCAAGTACTTTAAAATTAATTTGTAGAGTTTAATAATTCTTTCATTATGAAACCAAAAAATTAAAACTCGGGTCAACTTTACGTAGTTTAAACATTTTGATGTATAACTTTAAAATCAGCAAGAATTTGTAAGTCAATTTATAAAATTTGCCGTTATAAGCTTTAAATTTGTAAAGTTAGCCCACCCATTTCGACCTACAACTTTTAAATCAGTACTAAACGAACGATAATGATTTCAAAGTCCTATGTCAACACGAATGCGCAAACTTGACAAGTTCAAAAGTTTATAGCGGCCAACGTAATGACTTGCAAATTCTTACTAGTCTATAACTTTCGTTTGGTACTGATATGAAAATTCTAGGTTAAGATGGGTGGACTACATGAAGTTGGGAATAATTCTAAATTATTAGGATATTATTCTAAAAATTAACTTGCGAGTACTTGCGAATATTTTACAAAATAATGATACAGATTTAAAAAAATTGCAATACTTAGGTGTGCCAATTTCACGAACGTGATTAAACCGCATATCTTGTATCGTAATACCATTTATCGAACAAATAACACATTAAATCTTAATTTTATAAAGTATTTATTTTGTACTTGTATACGATTCTTAGGCCGAGCGCCCACCAAAGTAACGTGACGTGTGGCGTGGCAAATGAAGTAGCAAGTAGCATGTATCTAGCACGCTATTTTGTATCAAAACAATGTAATTAATAGATTTAACGCCAACTAAAGTGATATGACAAACTACATGTTACTTCGGTGTCATTCAAATGCAGCATTTTCCATTTTTTGCCACGTGTTACATGTTTTTACCGACTAGAGTGACAAGTGTTTTAGAAAATATTGTAGTAGGTATCTTGCTTCCTAATCGATGGTCCAACTTTTTGAAGTAATAAACTAAATGTATTTGTATTTATTCTATAAAATGATTGGAATCGCTCTGGATAGGTATGTAATTCTTTGAATACATCAAAAACACAACGTTTAATTTTTAGATTCTTTTTCCAGTATGGATGAACCCAATACTGCCTATTTTTTATTATTTGCGTTATTAACATTGATTAAATTTACTCTAGCCAAAACACTTTCATCCGATGAAGAAGAAGACATATTAACAATTGGTGTTACTAGTTTCTAGATACATAGGTAGGCGTTGTGTCACACCATTCGTCATTTTGTTGTTACGTGTTTGCCACGCCACACGCCACGTTACTTTAGTGGGCGCTCGGCGTTAAACAAAATAAATTACACAATAAAAATTAATAAAGATTATTTTAAATTAAATAAATAAAAATATTTCTAAACCATGTATGTTTGTACTCAAAGGATTACAGAGAATTTAAAATCCAGCGCTCATTAGATCAGATAATAAAATACGAACTGTCTGTGCAAAGTGTGGGCAGTCATTAAATTATTATTAACAATGTACTAAATAATTGTAATATGTAAATGTAAAACTAAATCAATGGTATGTGAATGAAATGGTACATCTTTCCATCGCCACATGGTAGGATTAAAAGTAAATCTAACTACTTTGGAAAACCATAGGCGCAACTAAAGGGGCGCAAGAGGGTCTTTACCACCCCATAGTTCAAATTTAGCACACCTGTTTTTTTAAGGTCAATCTATAATAATAACAGTGAAATATCTTCAATTTTATTTTCTGTAATTTCAGCATCCCCAACATTTGGGATCTAATTGTGCATATGTGGAAGTCCTAGAGCCTCTCAAGTACTAATGTAATACGTGTAATATAGTTTTAGACTGATATAGATTTTTCTGTGATTTTAAAGTAAAACTATTCTATATTTTTTATAACAAGTTTTTTTTATCGACAAAAACAACTAAAATTTAAATACATACAAAAATACTATAATTGAAAGACGCATTTTACTATTTTTACTATTTCTATTGATATTAACAATGATTATCATTAATTAATGTTATTTATAGCCTGTAATACTGCCAGAGTGTCAGTTAGTAGAATACGAATGCTTTGCAGAAAATCGTTTACGTTCTTGTATTGTTCATCCTATTTTGATGAATATCTGTTATTTATAGTAACCAGTAATGTTTATGATACATTACACATCTAGTATAATTGTATCAATTATCGTAAAACTCATTAAAATAAAATAAATAGTCTATATTTAGTTCAAAAAACAATCTGTCCGTACATATGTCTCATAAGCGAGCTCCATCAAATCTATCTACCTACATTTTTACCAAAATTATATAAACATTTTTTTTTGTCTACGAACTGAATTTTAAAAGTCCTATCGAATTAATACCATTTTCCATAGATTCTTACCTGACCTAGGAGTTTTATCTGTATTTACTACAATTAAGAAAATCGAGAAGTGATTACTTCTCAATGATTGAGAATTATTATTAGAGTTATACTAATTGTTTTTACTATTATTTTTTAATTTTTTAATTATTATTATTTACTAAAATTATTATTATTGAGTAATTATTACTCCATCCGTATCGCAACTGCATACACTCACATTATAAATGTATAATACAATTTATTATTTGTTGAAAAATATATTTCTTTTCGAGCGTAACTAGCGACTTGGTAAAGCTCATTATGTCACTAGAGCCTATATGAAATTTCAGCCCCGGGGCCCAATAAGTTCTTAATCCGGTATTTTTTACTACGCTGCTATGTTATAGTACTATATAAGACAACTGAATCATAAAGCATAAAATACTCAAAAAAGTTTTTATAGGATGTAAGACGATTGAATACTTTTCAAAAAAATATTATATTATATTTTAGTATACGTATCTAGATTTAATTTGTCCTGACAGTACTTACTGTCAATGTGTAAATACGATAAAAATAATATAAAAATATAAACATTCTAAAATAAATGAAAATTGGACAGAACATAAACGAACAAAATTATGATAAATTGAAAGATGATATATACAAAATATGCTTCTAACAGAAAGCACACTAAAAAATAAAATAATAATGAAAGAAATTAAAACTTAATAGTTTGTAAGAAATAAATAATAAAAAAAAAAACTAATTGTGTATAAATATATAATAATTAAAAATTAAGCTACAAGGTATAGAACCTCGTAAGTTGAGACTGAATCAAGATAAGGGTACTGCTATGATGAAAAATAAATGTGAATTAGATATAAAGGAATTAAAGCACAACATAAACCCTTGGGATTGATAATTTAAATAGAAAATTATTAATGGCCTCTGATGGGAATGAAAGGAGTTCCTAAAGACTTAACAAAATGTAGCATGATACTATACCAAAGGAAAAAAAAGTAGAAGATAAGTGTGAAAAACATGGAATAAAATATTAATCTAATATTCCTTAACCCAAAAGTTCAAATAAAAATAATACATATTTTAAAGAAATAAAATAAATTAAGATCTTAATAGGGAACCAACTTGAATTGAGAAAGAATAGAAGAACTACGGCAGCATTCCTTTTCCTTAAAACAATTATAGGAAAATATTTTTATAGAATTAATACCATGTACTTACTACTACAGAAAATCATAGAGGGAAGAATATTTGACTGATTGCACAAACAATCATTAAGATTTATCAATAAAATAAATATTGTTTTTTCGGTTCGATAAGTATTAAAATAAGTTCAATAACTTAATTAGCTTAATAAAATTTAATTATTCTGTAATGTTATTATTTTATTATTTATTATTTGAATAAATATTTTTGAAATTTTTATGAAGTATGAATAATATTCATTGTTAAATTAGTTAATCACAAAATAATCAACAATCAAATCAAAAACAGTCAAATTCTATGATATCTAGTTAGGATCGAATCGATCACTTAAAGTTTCTTTTAGAGAACAACTTTTACAATTTTAAGGAATTGTTTATGCAACATTCCAACTTTACGAAAACATTAAAGATATTTATCCAAGTGTTTATTGAACCGTTATCACAGATTATTAAACTGATTTTATCTATCGTTTGTGCAACCGGATAATATAACCATAAGATAATCTTACACGAGATAAATAATGTTAGATGTAAGAAAAAAATTCTATGAGAATTGAAGGAAATTTCAATGAATATAGTTGTTTGAAGAAACATATGCATCATCATACCAATACATTTAATAGATCGAAGAAAATAATAATAACAGTTGATATTTAAGCCCAAAAAATAAAATAAAAATATTTTCACAACTAATAAATTTGATCTCTGAATTTAACTCAACCACATTTACTCCAGTAAATGGAAATGAATAGAAAATAGTGTTGAATTCCAACGTGAAAGTTTAAACAAACCGATTCCCAAATAGGTTTTATTATGTGATTGTAATTTGTAACTAATGTAAAAAAATAATAATTAATTTAATGAAAAATTAATAATTAGTACCTGTTTATTATTTTAGTACCCAGTCAAATGAAAAATAACTTGGAAATTTAAAACGCCTACGAGTGTTATGTACATCATAGTATATTATATGCTATTATATTATTATTATTAGTACAATTATCCTTAGTATGTTTGTATTAATATGTGGGGATAAATGCTGACTATGCATTTGTCCATTTTATACGTACACGCCTGGCATCACCCAGCATAGAGACAGTCGTGTAACAGCTAAGCAGTAGTGTATTAATTCCTTGTGAGCATATAAATATTTATTAAACGACTCAATAAAACAGTGTATTAGTTTTGATATTAATTGTGTGAATTGATAACTTCCGCGTTGACTTCTAAATTTGCGAACTCAAAACGTTATTTGCGATCGGCGGAATTAACTGAACCGATCGCAGAACCCGAGCCTACGGACATAACCGAGTAGCTCACAATACGAGTACTAAGTATATTTTATTTATTATTAATTTTATTGAACGAATTATTTTGTTAAAGGAAAAAATCCTCTATTACCTATTCTAAATTCTTAAATTATCTAAAAATATCTATTTCTGTTGAAGTTTATTGTTTAATGATGGATTTATAATAATGACATTATTATAATATCTAGATATCGCACTCCCGCTTAAAAAGTACTTATATATAAGTATCTACGACTAAGCGACAAATCCTTTAAAATCGAACTAAAATTATTTTTGCTTTATATATACATAAATAAATATATATAAACTTATATTATATGTTTATATATTATAATAAGTATTATATATTATGATTAATGATGTATCAAGAAAAACGTTTTAAATATTTCTATTACAAATGTTAAAAATATTTAATTTAGATTGGAAGCGGCGATTTTCTGTCTTTGTTTTACACACGTGAATCATAGGATTATAGACGTGTTCTATTTCCAACATACCGATTGATATAATAAAGCGATAAGAATTCTGAAAACAGATTTGAATTTGTCGTCAAGTCTATTTGAGGTCGACTTTTCCACATTTTTGATTTTTAGATTAAAACTTTTCCAAAAATTGAAATATGTTAATTTTTTAATTACTCTTTTTTAATACATCGTTTTTAGGTTTTTAGGAGGGTAATATCAAAAATGTGGGAAAGTCGATCTCAAATAGACTTGACGACAAATTCAAATCTGTTTTCAGAATTCTTATCGCTGTATTATATCAATCGTACGCTGGAAATAGAACACGTCTATAATCCTATGTTTCACGTGTGTTAGACAAAGACAGGAAATTACCGCTTCCAATCCAATCCCCTTAAAGATAAATAAGTTACATAATATAGTTGCTCTATCTAGCGGATAAAGTTTTCGTTGAACTTTACAATTACATCGATCGCCACAAATATCGACTGATAAAACGCAATGAATGCTAAACAGCAAAATGGTCTTCGCAACGGGAGAACTAACAGTTAAAGCGTTGATCGCACAAGCGCTAGTGTTCCTCTAATCATATAGTTATCAGATATTGACTTTAAAGATGTAAATATAAGAGACGTTTACGAACAGAAATGTTATAAATAAAAGTAGGATCTACGCGTATTTTTTAGGGAATAAACAACACTTATGAAAACGTTTTTCGTCGATGGACTATGAAAAATTACACATATCATTGATACGATCAAGATCTGTCTGGTTTATTTTTTTTTATTTTTCGCGTTGACTGAACAATCTTATGTGATATATGTCATAATAAGGTAAGATAACAATACAATGTACTATTCAGTTGGTATTGTTAATGCATATTTACTTATTCATACATTTATGACATGTAGACTATTTGAAATCCAATTTACACCCTCAGTCATTGGATTATGATTTTGTCTATTAAACAAACCATTTTTTACGTTTAATTATATTGATTTAAAAGTATTATCGAGTCTGAAATACGTAAGTACCACTACTACTACTACTTACGTTAGTATTTAATGAATTGGGTATAGTTGATATCCGTGTTCAAGCGCGCCCGCAGAATAAAATCCCATTAGGGGCAAGATAAAAATTACTTAAAATGTAATATACTCACTAACTCACTAATTAAATAATATTGTAATCAAATTTACTATTAATTAATTTTCATATAATTACTGGTAAGCTCGAAAAAGTTTTGTTCTGTATGACTTTACATTATTTTATATTTTGGATGGTAAAATGGAATACCATGCATGATATTAAAGTACAGTTAAAAATTCCCAGTGGGGGCTCATTGGCCCATTGGCACACCCTTGCGGGCGCCCTTGTCCGTGTTACTAATAAAACAACATTTTTTAGTAAATAATCATTTGAAATGTAAATAAATATTTATATGTTAGTAACACTAATGGTTAATTGTTTAGATTTAATAATAATATTAAATTAATATAATTACATAATAGGTCTACCTAACAAGTTTATCAATTTAACAAAATCATAATCCAATAATCGTGAATATAAAGTAAATGTTTTAAATGGTTTGTGTATCTTAGCGAAAAAACAAATAAATCTACAATCAGATGAACGTATTATCAAATATTTTTTTTTGGAGGAGGAGGGGTTTAAAATTTTTCTAAAAATAAGTGATTTTGAAATAATATAAAAAATAAATATATTATAAGAATTAATAGTTATATTATTTTATCGTTATAATAAAAACAAATTAAGAGTTATTTATCATAAAAAAAGGTTAACATTTTTTTTCTTTTTTTTTTAAACCAGTTGAATCAGTTGAATAGTTAAATGTTAAACTCAAGTAATTTATTTATATATTATAATTATAAACACATGATAGTAATTAATGCTCTCTTTCTCCGTGTCATTGTAATAATTTATGACTTTCACTTTTGAATCTTTTCTTTCTTTTTCTGGGGGTCGTCATCCGAGAAACCTTCCTCTCACAAAAAATATGCAATAAAATTACCTATACTAATTAGCATAATATATTAATATAGCACATTTATATTTTTATCTTCTTAATGACTAATACCTCATAATATCGTTCAGTCAACACAAAATCAAATAAAAGAAAAATTACAGCTCTTAATCGTATCAAATTATAAACATTATAAAAAGGAATAAGTGATAAAAGTATGGGACAAGCGCCACGTGTTTATCTTATTAGTGTCACTTATCATCTAAAATTTGTACGAAAATTTGTAAATTATAAATTACATTACTTAATAGTACTAAAATACTAAAAACTCCCAATTATCCCGTAGTGTAGTACTTAGTCTCAAAATGTTGCTCATTTGGCCTTTAATCAGTTGATATTGTATACAATGTAAATAATTATTGACGTAATACAGTGACGAACACAGGGAGGGGTTTTGGTGGTTGACCTCCCCCCCCCCCCGAATTATATTTAGTGTTGTTAAATTACAAATTATTTATTATCGTTTAAAAATACAAAGCACTTCTCATAAAATATCGTAAAATTCTATCACATAACTAAAAACTTAGATATCGAATTATCATATAAATATAAATCATAGAATACCATATAGTGTATTATACAATGATATATGATAAATAGCAAATATGATGAACTGGCCATCGTAAATATGCGTAAAATGGCGTCGCTTGTTATAAGTGTATAATAATAATAAACTATTAATTTACATATTACAGCTATCCAAAGATTAATATTTTTTAAAAAACCCCCTCTCAAAATTGTTTTCAGCGTTCGCCCCTGACGTAATATACATATGTTCGATCACGCTTATATACCATAAACAAAATATAAAATACAACAAATCATAATTTTTATGGTTGATTTATAACTAAATACTGAGTAAGATTTATAAAATAGCTATTTCATAAAATATGGTATATAACTCTTAAACCAAACTCAAAATAGTAAATAACAATTTAATTGTATTAGTATTTGAATGCTTTCAATACAAAAATAATACTCAAATACTTTATTCAGTAAATTGATTATTATTCTCAGAACATGATATCAACTGTTATTGGACGTTAAAGTGAACAAATGATTTATTATTTATTATCAATATTTGTTTGTTTGTACCTTATAATATTATAACTTCAGGAAATACTGCAACATACCCCTCGTATATGCGAATAGGTATATTATTTTATAGGTATTTGTAATTATTGAATTGGTGCATTTGTTATACAATGTTACTTAGACATACATAATTGGTTATATTATAATCATATAAAATCCACTCCGAGGAATATATATTGAAATTTCCGACCAAACATTTCACAGACATTTTTACAATATTATAAGAAATTTTCATGCAACACAAATTTAGGAATGTCAATTAATTCGTGGGCATAAAATATAAATAATCGATTCGATTGAAACACGAAATGACAACATTCAAATTATATCCCATCGAATACGAAGACTGCGAGTTAAACAATCGATTGAGGTGTTTGTAGGAAGTGTACCCCGTAAATTGTATTTAGTATTATCGTTGGGTCGACCGTAAATTACAAAATGGTTGTCCGTATTTATGGTTGGTAATCGAATGGCATGATTCGAATAATATCGCCTATGACGAAACTCTGGGATTATGGAAATAGGTTAGAGCTTCCAGTTTATAGGAGTCAGTATATTTAATCAATGAATATGAAATTAAATACCACTTACTGACTGACTGATAAGCGTGTAGGTAAAACAAATATACAGAATCTTTTGAAATTTTGATGGAATGTACTTGACACTATATATATATATATATATATATATATATATATATATATAATATATATATATATATATATATAATATATATATATATATTTATATATATTTGTATTAGGTAGATAAAGAGTATTTCGAAAATCAAATTTATAACAGTTTTAGGCCTCCGTATAAATGTATAAGATGTATAAACACTTATTAACACATTTTGGTTGCCTAAGAAATATTTTATTTGATTATGTTAGTTGATTTTTACGATTAATAACAAATATAACAATTGTGATTTTTTTAACCTATCGAAAAACTTTGTTTTTTTTTTTTTTACATGAAATAGCAGTTTCGCTACAATCTAAAATAATAAAACGTTTCCCAGGACGACGACGACGAACAGAAGTAATTTAGCTAGTATGATATAATATTTATTATAACATAATCAAATCAATACTTCATCATAATTATTATATAGATACTAGACAGGTGTATTATTTTTTATGGCAAACCCAATTATTAATTTATGAGAAACGGTTTTTTTCTGTAGTGTTCCACGCTTGCTCTATCTGGCGGAAAACGGCAACGTTATACGGTCTTCTTCGTAGTGAAAAGTTCACGTTACAGATGGCAGTGTACGAATAATCATCATTAGTCGTAATTTTCGGTGTTCAACGGATGCCCCGCTAACCACTACCGTCTTTGATAATATTATCATGAGCATCGAATATTTTGCATATTACGAAGTTTAATATGCGTGTGCGTGTCGTACGTGTACAAAAAATAATGGTTCTCACACCCA
>JASXSY010003309.1:0-27817 GCA_034509805.1 Sipha maydis
AAAAAATAGCTCATTACCAACAAAATACGTTAAAAAATAAAATTACTTTTAACTTAACTAAAACACATGTAGATTATAAAATTAATTTTCATTTTCGGAATTTACAAATATCAATAAAATTACCAGGGCCGTCCCTAGGGGGGGGGTGTGGGGGGGTGTCACACCCCCCCACGACTTGGTCAGTCGGCACATTTGATATTGAGCTACCGAGTCGGCAATTTAACGACATTTAATAATATATTAAAATATTATTATTAATATTTTATTTGACAAAAACAAAAATACAAAAAAAATTATTATTTTCTATTAATGATATTATGTTATTATTAAATTATTATTTTTAACGTATGAAGAATATGTTATAAGAATTATACTAATACTTTCTTTAGCGATAAAGCGTGATAAAAATAGATTGGGTATGTATTGAGCCGGTATCGGACGTCACCGTCGTCAACCGTCCGTGTCTTTATTAGTATATAATACTAAATAGCCGTATGCCCGTATAGTTCGTATAAAAATAATAAATATGTACATACTATAATGTATGTTATTTATACAGATAATTTTATTTATAACAACGTTTATACTATTTGCATCGTATTTTTAATTATATTACCCTAATCAGTAGTCATAATCAAAATCACAATACATGTTAACCACACTCTGTCACTGGCCCTCTGCACATAAACATATTTCATATTTATATTTTATTTTGTTCAACAAAAATGAGTGAAGTTAATAATAAAAGAAAAAGAAAACGTGTTAAAGTTGAATGTTTAGAATGTGGCAGTCAATTTAATGACGATTTCAAAAAAAACACGAGGAAAAATTACATCGTGGAAAACGAGTAAATATTAAACATGTTGGCGCACCAAAAAATCCGTTCGAAAGTGCAGCAGCTACACGGAATTTGAATAAACGGGTAATGATACTGGTAAGTCGTTTATTATACTTGATATTTTTTGTAATAAATATTTATAATTAGGTATCCCTTGAAAAAAATGAACCTAAGTACTTTTATTAGCATATTATATATTATTATGATTTATATTTATCGCTAATATTTAATAGGTAACTCAGTAACTGGTAAGCTTGTGTTGTATTAAACGTTCATAAAATCAGTATAACAAAAATAATATATCGTAATAAATACAAATTATTTTAATTTCTTATATTTTTTATGTTAGGAAAATGAGTGTTCAAGCTCATCAGTCAGTTATAATGATGTTGAACAACTATCTAAAGATAAATCAGACTCTACTGTTCAAAAAGACAATGTTGATTCTAAATCTGAGGTATTGTTAATATTGTTAATTGTTATTGATATTTAAACAAATCAAATTGATCATTAATTGGTATAATGAACATTGGACATACCTATATATTATTAATTATTATTTATAACTATTATTATATCATATAATATGATTGTATATTTATATCTAATATCCATCCATATTGCATACAAGTATAAATATAATAATATTATAATTTATAGCTTAAATACTTAAAAGATTTGCTTTTTTTGAACTAAACATTCATAAAAAAAAACCATTTTCATAAAAATATATCTAATAAATCCTAATTAGGTATTTTAATCAATAATCTGTTGTACTTTATTTTAGAAAAATGACTCTTCAAACTCATCAGTCAGTTATAATGATGATGAAAAACTATCCAAAGATAAATCAGACTCTACTGTTCAAAAAGATAATGTTGATTCTAAATCTGAGGTAGGTACTTATTATTTTAATAATTAAATTTAAAATTTTTAAAATTTTAATAATTAAATAAATTGTTAGGTAATTAGTAATGGATTTATTATTTATAATTTTACATTTATATCTAATAATGCATAATGCCCATTCACAATTCATAAAAATACCAAAATATATTTTTGTTTAAATATATTGTAGAAGTGTTATGAATGAATCAAAAATCAAAAATGTTTTAGGACTAGTAACTGCTAAATGAGCATAACCAATGTTTTTTTTTAAATTATATTAAAATGTATTCAAATTTAGTTTATTTCATATAAAATATAATAATAGGTACTAGTTTTATTAATACTTGATAGTATTGGTAATTTACATATATATAATATTTTAGAATTTTCAACAAGTTATTGAACATAATATTGATGAAAATTCTGAAGAAATATCATGGTTGTTATGTGCTGGCCAAATGGAGGACTTAGTATCAAATTTAAATGAGTGTAATACTTTGCTGTCAAAATTGAAAGAAGACACATTGCCAAATCCAATTATGTTTATGTTAGAAAGTCAACAAGTGATTAATAGAATAAAATTGAAATCAGAATGTTTTTTAAAAAATACCAAAGTAGTATTAGACAACTTATCAGATCCGTCTGACCATATACAATCAGTTTCTAAACC
This sequence comes from Sipha maydis, assembly GCA_034509805.1. Lineage (NCBI taxonomy): Eukaryota > Metazoa > Arthropoda > Insecta > Hemiptera > Aphididae > Sipha > Sipha maydis. The sequence continues at coordinate 2,397 of JASXSY010003309.1, forward strand.
AAATTATTTTGTTGAACATGATCCAGGGCGGCGGTGTGATATTACTTCTTCTTCACAAAGGCAATATCTTTTATCATTGGGTCCACACCAACCTAAACTTTTAAAATATCCAATCAACAGTGATATTGATCCATCAAAACAAAAAAGTTTTAATCCTATTTGGTTAAAAGAATATCCTATGCTAGAGTATAGTTTGATTACTGATTCAGCATATTGTTTTGTGTGCTCATTATTTCCAAAAGGGTTAGGAAGACAGTTTTCAAATGAAGCATGGGTAAAGCAAGGTGTTAATACATGGCAAAAAATGAAAAGTCGAGGAAAAGCAAAATTAGGCAAGTTGGAACAGCATTTTAATTCTTTATCACACAAAGCAGCTTTAAATGATTACCGCAACTTTATGAAAGAGTCAAATCATATTGACATTATTATGAATAGATCAAAAAGACAAGAATCCATCAAACTAGTACAAGAAAAAGAATTTAATAAACAAATAATTATAATTTTATTTGATATAGCACGGACATTGTGTAGGCAAGGGTTGTCTTTTCGTGGAGATGGTGACGAATCTAGTGGTAATTTTAATCAAATGGTTCAACTTATCTCTAGGCACAATCCCTTAATGAACCGTTGGATAAATGAAAAATCATCAAGATCTTACAATGTCACATATTTAGGCCCCCGTTCGCAAAATGAGTTTATTGATATTCTAAGTAATGAAGTAAGAAGAATTATTGTGAAAGAAGTCCAGGAAGCAAGCTTATTTTCAGTCATGGCTGATACAACCCCCGATAATTCTCATAAGGATCGATTGGCAGTTTGTTTGCGTTATGTTAATAACAATGGAAAAGCAATTGAAAGGCTTTTAGAAATAGCTGAAGGAGTAGACAAAACTGGCTTAGGAACAGCTAAACAGATTATTGAAATTTTAACTAAACATACTTTAGGAACAGATAATTTGGTATTTCAGTCATATGAATATGCTAGTAACATGTCTGGGCAGTTTAACGGTACACAAGCTAAGCTTTCAGAACTAGTTGGTCATAGTGTTTTTTATATTCCATGTCAAGCGCATCGGATGAACACATTTTTAGAACATGCATGTAATTCTAGTTTAATTGTGTCAGATATGATTGATAACTTGGAAAACCTTTATGTATTTTTTTCAGCTAGTAATAAAAGGTATAGTGTATTGAATAAGCAAATGAACAATGTTGATAATACATTACAACTAAGAAACTTATCCAAAACAAGATGGACAGCCCGTGCAGAGTCCATTAAAGCTGTTTGGGCTTCATATGAAGCTATATGTAACACTTTACAATATATTTGTTCACATCCTGAGATATTCGATAGAAATACTAGGACAAAAGCATTTGGCATTAATAAAAAGATGCATTCATTTGACTTCATTATCTCCTTGGTATTTATGAAAAATATAATGTATAAATTGAAATCACTAACCGAGACATGAGAAACAAAAAGTTTATGCGTAATTGATGCTGCTATTTTAATAGAGGCTACAATTAAAAATTTAGAAGATATTAATTCAGATTCAGAAAGAATAAATGATCTGATTGACAGCGCAACCTTGTTCGCAGCAAATCTTGGTATAGATTCAGAATCTGATTTCAAAGTTCATCACCGTACAAGAAAACAGCCCACTTGGTTGGACGAAAATGCTGGTACTCAAGCTGATTTAACTTTTCATATATTTTACAAAAAAGAGTTCAAATGTATACTGTCTACACTTATTAATTTGTCTAAAGACAATTTAAAAGTATTTATTGATACAATAATGCCACTGTATAAAATATTCTCATTTCCATTCAAGAATGAAAATATGAGCATTGAAAATATACAAAATGCTTTGTTAATATTTCCTCCTAACAGTGATTTTGCAAAGTGCAAGGATATTGATGCCATTCAAACTGAATTGGAAATATTAAAAGAAATATGCAAAGATTTGAGTTTAACTATGACAACAAATTTTCTCAGTGTGATTGAAAAATGTGAAGAAGTTAAACATATCCTACCATTAGCTAATAATATTTGTCGATTAGCATTAACTGCACCGGTAAGTGTAGCTACTAATGAACGGACATTTAGCAAACTTAAACTGATAAAAAATCATTTAAGATCTACAATGACAGACAATAGATTAGATTCCCTAATGCTGTTAAGTATTGAAAAAGATATTTTAGATACAGTTGATGTAAGTAAAATAGCAACACAGTGGTTCAATATAAAACAAAGAAGAATTCAATTTTAAAAATTGTATATATTATTATTTATTGTGATACATGCATATTTATTACCTAATTTATTTAGTGATTAAATACTCATAAAATTGTATGTTTTAAGTTTTTATTTTACCTAATCTTGTGTACGTACCTACTTTTGGTAATGCTGACCAATATCCAAAAATTCATTTGACTAGGTATAGTGACTATGTACTGGTGAAGAGCAATAAATAGGTATTGAATAGTGTATAATATGTATGCCTATGTTTATGAGTTATTGAGATGTATGTTAATAAATTAATAATAATAATTATAATTCGAGCGGAGCGAGAAATTTTAACTTAACTAAAACACATGTAGATTATAAAATTAATTTTCATTTTCGGAATTTACAAATATCAATAAAATCACTAAGATCACGGTAAGTGTTGCTTCACAAGTGCGTTGATTGAGTCGTGAAAGAGTCATATTTTACCCGGTTTTTTTATACTAACACTCAAAGTCGGAGTGCTGGTACCCTCAACTTAAAACGTTTGTAACCTTTTTAAAGCTTTTGGTACAAACGATCGCCCCGGTCTTTTTTACGAGAGCTCAAAGTGGGGATACCGGGGACATGAACCTTTGAAAATGTGTGTAATAATGTTTATTAGTTAGCTAAAAAAAAGCAGAATTTAAATATATGAAGCCTGCACATAATTATTGAATGTTTCAATTTATCGTGATCACACTGTATAATATTTATTTTATGTCTCTTTGTGAAGGCCGTCGAAAATAAAAGAAAAAAACTTTTATTTATTGAAGAATACAAGTCAGAAATTGAACATTTATTTAAAAAATCAAATATATAGTTTCATTTTTTGCCAACGTAACTATTATGTTTGAAAAAATAAGAAAACTACTTTAAAAATGTGAGACGAGAAACTAATATTTCAACTCTTATGAACGAACAATTTTATGGCTCAAATTTCATCACGTGTAAGAATAAATTATTAGTCTCTAACATAAATACTATAAAAATAGACATATATTTCTAATGATTTTGATAATAGATGTTCATCATTAAAATTATTGGAACTATTTTGAAATTGGAATTGTTGCTTTTTAAAGATATTGCAAAAATAATAGAGATATTTAAAGTAGTTGATTTAATTTTTTTAGTTGAAACATTTGAAGTATTTACAACTATCAAGCTTGTTTTATCTATTGTTACTTAAAAAAAAATTAACATTTTACGAAAAATTGTTATAGCTATCAATAATACAAAAATTAAAAATGTTAGGAAATATTAGTAAAATTTATTATAATATAATACCATCTACTTCTCATGTAGAAATGTTTTTTTATAGTGAAACTTAAGTGAACAGATGTCAGAAATCGCTGTTCGGTCGAATGAATAAAAAATGAATTAATGATATCAATAATTATATTGCTTTTTAAAAATAATTCCTTTACTGATTTCGTAAATTTAGTAAAGTATGATACTGAGTTTTTGGCCGCCATAAAGAACTAAAAAAATACAATTGGAAAAATAAATCATACATAATTTATCATTATTTTATGTGTCATTATGTTTATAAAATATCTATTCCTATTTTTGCCAATGAATATATACATATAAAGAGAAAATGTATGTGTATTATATATACAGTAAAACCTCTAAATACCGGACATTCTCGGTTACCGTAATTTTGTCCGTTATTTAGAGATGTCCGATATTCAGAGGGGAAAAAAAGTTCGTAAATAATTCGGAGAAATATTAGCTAAAAAAATATTATAACTACATAATATAATATAACATACAACATTTATAAATTATAATAATATTATGTACATATGTATAATAATGATATCGGTATGTTTTGTATTTGTATTATTTTAATAATAAATAAATATTAGTTGTACATATTATTTAAAATTATGATATTATTATATCAATAAAAATCAATGAGCGTAATTAAATAGGTAGCATATTACACACTTAAAATTCAAGAATCTCAATTTTTTCTTTCAGACTTAATCTTTTTAATTTACTAGCCATTGCGTACTACAATACTTTTATGAATACGGCCGTATGTATTGTAATCACAAATACAACTAAATACGTACTAAAAACGTACGAGTAGGATACCATCACAGAATATAAACTAGAAAAATGTTTCATCGACCCAATAATGGACGGATAAGATAAACAATAATTGTGCGTGGTATAATCACAGAATAGACTAAATTTAATTTGTAGTATAATAGTGTATTGTAGTAACTTTAGATTAGATATTTCTACAATACTATTTTTTATATTTAGGATAAAAATTATCAATATCAAAAATTAAATTGCCATAAATTGTAATAAATGTAATTGTCCGCTATTTGGAGGTGTCCGATATTTAAAGGTGTCCGTTAAGGGAGGTTTCACTGTATATATATTACTTAAGTACTATATATTTTCACAGGGACGGATTAGCTAGGGAGGTGAAGAGGCAATCGCCTCCTGAGGGCACTCGATAGTATCATATTAATAAAAACTGTATATATATACAGGGTGTTTCACGATGAACTGAAAAATGCAATAACTTTTGTTCTATTGAACATTTTCAACTTTTGTATATAATATATTCGTGTACAAAATGTAATATTAAAATATAATAGTTTAACACCATCTATTTACTATTAGAAAATCTGGGTTGAGATGAATTGAGCATTATTATCTAAAAATATTTATTAGTTGGAATGTGATAATAATGGGTCCAGATGATTAACTCCAGTATTCTCACTCATCTTTTATGAAGCACAATCATGTTGAGTATTTCGCAGACAAAAAGGTAAAACGGGCGCAACCGGGTTACAGTCAATTTGATGGTAATCGGATGAAGAGGATAAATATTTATATTTCCATAGGTAACATACTATATGTATACATACTTACGGTTTTACAAATTGAAGTTTTAAAATTTGAATCGATTGTACTACTGTTTTAAGCTTTATTTCGAAAAACGTTTATGAGATGGAACTCTTAAGTGTTGTAATTTATTGTCAGTTTCATAATTATTATTGTTCACATAAAGTACAATTCGTTAATTGTAACGACCGTACAACAGTTATCGTCTCAATTTTACAGTTATACTAGGCAGGTTAACCAGTTAACTTCCTATGGCCTCGGATTTTTATTAACTTTTTTTTTTATAGAATACAACATTCATTGTATAAAATAAATATAAGCAACGTATAATATTCAAAAATAAATAAGTAAATAATTAATCATTATCAGCGAAAAAAGTCACGTTTGGTATTTTGCCTAATGTGGTCTCAAAACGCCTAAACTACGTTTAGGTTGACGCGGAAAACATATACTTCTTTACTGCCGAGGACAATGTACGTTAAAAATTACATACCGATCGAACGGTACAGCGCAGGCGTAACGGTGTAATAGGTCAAGGATGAACGGTTGGCCGTCCTGCTGTACACACCGTAGTCCAGATCGCCGCCGCGCACACTTATTCTCGTGCACGCTGCTCGTATGCGCGAGACACGTGCGCGTAGCGCACCAGCACATTGTGCCGCGTGTGACGAATGAATCTTGAACGTGCACCGCGTTCTCGTTTTGCGTTTTTTTTAAATCCGCACGTGCGTCCTCCTCGACGCAACGTATCCGTTGTACTTTACGTCGCGCGGTTCATGTCGGTTACATCTTTACTTCCATTGTGGCGTTGATCTCGGTACAACCGTGCTTCACACGTTTGGCGATGCAGATGCAACCTAAAGTAATCCCTGTAGACTATCAAATTAATTGTAAAATTTTTGTTTGACATGTTTGATTGACGGAGTGTTTGACAACGGTAATAGTGGCAATATTTCTGAAAAATAATTTCTTTTGCAATTTTTCTCCATGCATCGCGACGTGCCGATGCCATGTAGAATAAAATCGAAAGACCTCTTATTTATGACTTCAAAATTGACGAGCCGTTCGCGCCAGCATCTTTTTATCGTCATATTGTTATTATCATATATATATTTATCATATCATATTATATATATCACTCTGCTTTTGGACCGACAAGATTTAAAGAACATTATCCGGGATTTTAACAAATCTTTTTTTCAATACCTAATTATTGTGATGGTATCTGAATAAGTGACCTTAAAGATGTTTTTTATAGGTATATCAGTCTTACAAGTGTCAATAATACTTCTTGACAATCCTCATATGGACAGAATATTCTGGATTGATTCACCCTTTTTATTATGTTTCCATTTATATTATGGAATTTCTGGATGTGTGCAAGCAATGATTTATTACTTGTATATTTTTTATTGCAAAATGAACAGGTAAAACTTTTGGTAGGGATTGGATCGTACTTAAGAATTTTTCGCTGATGTTCATTTAAATGATATTTTTGAGCAAAAGATTTGTCACAAATGGAACATTTCAACCGTGATTCCATTTTATAAGTATAGGTAACTATTAACTTTTAAGACAATATAATAAATGATTTAAATAAAGTACAAACTAATGAACTTATTAAAAATAATTATAATTTTAGTCTTTAGATATGATATTTTAATCCCGCACTGATAACAATATGATGATAACACGATAAAAAGATGCTGGCGCGAACGGCTCTTCAAAATTGGGGCCACTAGCCAGGTACTTCAAGGTTACGGATAATCTTTGAGAAGATGACATAGATTTACACATAACGGTATCCTTTCATGCTATGCGAGGATTTAATAATGTTAATAAATCTTCAAAAATAAATCTTCAAATACTTTATGGTCCATGCGCAGAAAATTTGAGTACTCATCTGTTTCTGTGCGTAATATTTCCCATAAAAAATTTTCGTGCGTATATTTATCTAGTAATTTCAATCATACTTTAGACCATTGGCCGACCTTTTTTATTTTTTTTTTCTACATAAAACGCCTTATCTATTATATTACTCATTATCATATAACGACACGAAAATGATAATACCGTAAACTTCACATGTAGAAACCTGAAACTATGGGTAAGTTTGACAAATTTGTTTAATCGTATGCTCTTTTGTTTGATAGAAACATGAAGTTTATCAAATAAAATTGACAAATGGTACAGGCTCCTTAACCGATTGTGGGATGAGTTACTTTTTATCTCCGCGCTGCCATTCGGTAAATTATTATAGGTGCCGCGGACGTGGCGCACGGACCTAGTGGATGGTCAGAAGGTGGCTGAAATACAAGTAAAAAAAAATAAAAACGAACACGTCGTCGTCGTATCAATCGCTTCTGTGCATTTATAACGAAAGTACACATCGTAATTATCAATCATTATTACTGTAGTTGTCGCACTCATGCCGAGTTTTCTATCAGTACAATCACGGCATCAATATAATTAATACGCGTGCATTATTATTCATTGTAGTTAAGAACAGCAATCACACTCACTTCTTTCCGATCCGGTCAACTGTGAACGCACGATAATAATACACGGTTTGCACATACGCACGTGACAACATGAAGTGAGTAAACACATAATATACAAGCTCGGAAATCGGTTTAGTGTGTCATTATTAGTACGTAATTAAAATATTGACATGTTATACGGATGTAACGGTATATAATGACGTATTACCATGTACTTAGGTCGATGAGTTTTTTTTTGCTATATTGCGAAATGAAACTTGCCCTGATTCTACGCGGCCGTCAAACGACGAATCAGATAATCGTATGAATCGTGAATATATTCGCGTAAATTATTTTAATGATAACGTTAATGTATCACGACCCGACTGATTGTCACGCACTCACGCGTACCTGTACGCTGAAATATGTCAATTGATAATAATAATATGTATTAAATACATTGTATTTAAATACGATACACTGCTCGCCTGCCGGCCGTCATACTCAAATGAAATTATAAAAAACAATATATAACACAATACATGATATATTGACGGATACACAACCTTCCGTGACGGGAAGGGAGTTATTGAGGGGGGAGGCTTCGGAAATATAATTATAAATATGTATAAGTGACAGAGGCGATGTGTAAATAGGTTTACCGGTCGGTACACCACTCGTGCACACTCTCACGTCTTTGCGTCCTAGTCGAATGTAGTCGATGTTAAAATAGACGTCTGCTGCTACATTCAAAGATCGAAATTCCTGCGCATTGGTACAATATGTGCTCGGACGTGTCATCGTCGGATTGCGAAACAATTTCAAGGTTTTTGCATTTTTTTTTTCCTTAACCCTACACTGCGCGAATTTAATTTAAGGTCTGATTTTTTAGCAGAAAAATTTGTGCACCTGTAATTGTGATAACAGAACAATGGAAAAATATATTTTTTTTAAACTCGTGTAAATTTGATAGATCGCGCGCTTAAATAAAAAAATATTTTTTTTTTCGAATAATAAACCTTTATTTATTCTTAAGTCTTAACAATATTATGTTATATTAAGAACTGTAAACTGAACATATTTAAAACTATTTTCAAAAACAAATTTATGTATAAAAAAAATTAATAAAAATTTCAACTTTTTTAAGACATATATTATTTAATAAAATTAAAAAATAAATTGTACTGCATTAGTTATGAAGTATAAATAAATAAATAATAATATAATGTTTTAATAATAATAGTTAACTGGCTACGTTTAAAACATATTTAAAATATATTTATACAACAAAGTGAATAAAAATAACATTACTTTTGTAATACTTATAAATTATAAACTATATTACAATTTATAAATAAATCTGAACAATCATCATCACTAATATCAAAATCATCAAATTTATTATTTGAATCACTCTAAATATGTTTTGCCATCATAAACCTTCAAAAATAATACTTAAATTAGACTATAAAGTAAAATTTACAACGTTTGAAATAAAAGTTATCAAATTTTCAATAAAATAGAAATAAAATATTATTATAAACCTCTTCATGCATGAATTTTTACCATCAATACTATTAATATAGTTTCATAATAATATTATATCTATTAATCGTTTATTATTTGTATGTTATGAACATGTGAATAAATATTACAGTACGGTTTTATCAAAACAAAATATAAAAAGACAATTTATTATAGTTATCTTTGTATTATTTCATGATACATTCGCTCATAAACGGTTTTCATTTGTATTATGATACAAGTCATTAATCCGCTATGTATCGTGGATGATACACTTGAAGATATGCATAAATAAGGATACTTTCTTATATACAACGTATGTTCGATGTATAAAACTAATCTGTTGAGCATTTTTCAAAAACAAAATAACCCACAATATCAATGTTAAATACGACTAAGAAATATAGGTTTTTAACATTTTTTTTATTAAATTTAATCACGTTATTTTCACTATCATCTGTCCAAGGAAATTGTAAGAACAATGTTAGAACTCATTGAAAACTTGTTTTGTCGATGATGAGGATAAAATTGCAAATCTATTAACAATAAAACAGCTGTTATATAAACATATACTAAAAATATCATCAGTGATACATCACGCAGTGTAGGGTGAAATATTCATTGCGTTCGGATTGTCTGTCACAATTCCGATTCAAACATACATAATATAGCGTGTATTGTACGATGATAATATTGTGTTGTTTTGTGTGGTTTTTTTTATTATTATGACATAACGAATATATAAATTGTTGGAAATCTTATCAATGCGTTATCAAACTCATAGTATGGTGTGTGTACTCAAAACGTTCAGCAAGTGTATTAGTTAAGCAAGTTGTTATTGATTTTTTATTGTGCCTGGAAACCGATTACGCAATCAGTTCATTGATTAATAAATGTTTTGTTGACTGTCGGGGTTTTCAGTATGACGTAAGATAGGTGATAAAGAGGAATATTACCATAGTATCTAGCCATCAGCAATAGATAACATGATATTAATATATATATTTATATATATTACGAATGCGTCCGTGCGTATTAAAAGTACAATATACGGCGGCTATACTAGAAACATGAGGGTAGAAATAGTTTAAGTGTGGGCGATGTAAAGTAAATGCTAACATTTCGGTTTCATCCATTAACAACAATTTATTTTGGTTTTTGTAAACGAGTTAAATCGAAACATGTATATTACGTAAGAGTATATATATTTTAGCACATCGAATTTTTTATTTATTTATTTAATTGTTAACGACCGCTAGAGTAGAGGGTAGAGTTTAATAAATTTAACTTCTCAGTCGTTTATTTTGGAATAACATTTGTTCAAAAGTAAATATATTCTATTACGGCTTAGAATAAAACAAGTGAAAAAAGTATAAAATTTATGTAAGATATTGTACTGGAAATTATGTAATTATATCCCTATCTCCTAGCTCCAATCTGACCCCTAAATAAATATCTTATATCAATTTTCAAAATTATAATACCTATATGCTATATCTACTAACTTACCGTCTATATTTGTAACATTTCAGTTCTTATTTGTTTTTTTACAAATAATTAGTAAATATTAAAATTATAAAATTATACAACCACCAATCATAAAACACGCTTTTGTGAGACAGGTTCAAATGATATGCATGTATGCTTAGTAAACTAAATTTATTAGTTAGGTTAGGACCAAGAAACCGAGAAGTATATTATCTTTAACATTTTTATAACATTTATAAAAATCAATATTTAAAGACAAATTGTTATTTCAATTTTCAAAAACAACGAATTTATTTTATGTTTGTTAACAGAAAACTATTTGACGTATTTATTAATACTACTTTGAATTACGATAAAAAGTTTCTGCTCCTTTATTACCTATGAAAATATGATTTTATGATATAAAATTATGTATATATATATATCATATATCAATTTATTGTACACCTACGTGTCAAATAAATCAATAGATAAAATATTAAATATTTAAATGATATTTTTTCACGAGTATTATATTCTTTATGAAAAAAAATAACTAGTCATTTATAGATTATTTTCAAGGAATGTTAGTTAGGCTTCCAGATTTCGCAGAAGAGTTATTTTCTTAGAAGTAATAAGTTTTATGTTAATTATTAATATTGCGGTGGGGAAATGTAGGTCTGGGGACTCGGGGATAACACCCATTATAGTAAAAACAACTATTTAACACAGTCCGAATCAATTAAAACTACTTGTTGGTCGAGGAGAGAGTTTTACGATTATAAAAAAAAAGTAAATATAGTTTAAATATTAAATCAGTTTGTTTCTTGTCGATATTAATTAGATAATAAATTTCAATTATTTAACTTTTCATAGGGAATTCAAATTGTATTAAACTGTTGTGAGTTTTTATTCAAATTGTTCGTATCTTATTATAAGCCAATAATAATAAAATGAAATCGATTTACGAGTTATGATACAACGTAGATAGGTACCACCAAAGAGGGGAGCGTAAAATGTAACCACTTCAGTTGTATTGGGACGCATGGGAACATTAAACCGGAGGTCGCTATCCAGTATAAAATTGGTTACCTATTCATTAAATTTTAAAATGTTTGTAGTTTTAAAAATGGAATTTTTATAATTATTTCAAGTAAATACTTTAAATAAATTTAGTGAACAAGTATACTATACTTATTTTTGAAATAATACAATTTTTAAATTTATCAAGTACAGTAACCCGCGAATTATTTCATATCGATCAATCAATATCGCGATTTTCTAGTGAGTAATTCGATATTTGCAGTTGTAACTGTATACATATCGCATATAAATACATATAAATATCTGTCTAGTTATATGGTTTTTTTCTCGGGTATTTTTTCCTAGTTAGTTAGTGATCAAATAAGTTAAGCATATTGTTTATACTAGGCTTATTTTTTTTTATTATTGTTTTTTTTTTTATTTGACATACATTCGTACAAGCCAACAAATTCAATAAAAAATAATCTTATACAATAAAATTGTTTAGTTGATGCACAAAATTAATTTTTACGTGTCATGTAAATTAAGTTTGAATATGATTGTATGGTTTAAGAGTTCTATTAATTCTTAGGGAAATTATTTAATTAATATAAAAATATAGAATGAAAAATTGTATTTTAAAATATTTCATATTTGAGATTTCAATGTTAAAATAATATTAAAAAATATAGATAAATTATTTCTATGGCTCCATGCACAAACTGATTTTATTATTAGCTTGTAAGAAGCTTTATTAAGAATAAAAATGTGTACATGTTGGGTGTGTGTTAGATTGAGGAAACAAATTATAAATAATGTTCTCTTAAGTAATTTAATTGACAAAATTAACACTTGCACACCAATTACAATATTCAATATACAAGGAGGCGTAGAAATGTAATTACTAAATATCAACAAAATAATTTATTTCAATATTATTGTTGATAGTTGGTTATATAGTTAATTTTATAAGAGTATGTTTGAAAACAATAATTTGAAAAGATAAGTATAATTCTTATAAAAATAATTTAGATAATCACAAAAACTGTTGTTCCTCTATATCTATTTATTTAGTGTATAAATTAAAATTTTATCTTTTATTTTAATATTATATAATTGTGGTTAAGGCTATCTAAAACAAACTTGCAATTAAAGATTGTTATGACAAATTATTTTTCTGACTTTTTTTTATTTATTCAAGGTTATTTACTCAGATTCTTTCTTCTTTACATTGCATAGTTAAAAATTTACAGTATTCGACAAAATATTACAGTATATTACATTCATATAATGATATAATAGTATATAAATTATAATTATACGTCAACAACTTGAATTAATCATTGAATCACATATAAAATGTACTAACTACAAATTTGTGTCACTAACCTCAAAAATCTTATTAACTTATAAAAATAGCTAGCAAAAGGTAGTGTGGTTAATGCATTTCACTGAATTAATAATGTATTTGATCGATTGAAGATAAAATACAATAACTTGAAACTAATTAGATAATTAGCATAATTATATGCTTTATTATATTTTATATTAATAAACAATTCTGTAATTGTTGAAATAATTATAAATCCTACATAGTAATACATATTTTAAATTGTATAAATATGAAATTGGACAGCGGTTTCATAATCCTTGAATAATATAATATTTTTGAATGATTTAGAGTTACACAAATTTAACATTCTTTTAAAAATTTGTGAGTCTAATACAAAATAAAATATATAAATTATAAAAATTAAAATGCAACATATATAATATATAACATATATATTATACTACTCAATGTTTATTGTAATATTATGATGGTTAAGAAAGTTGTTAGTAGAAAAAAAATATATACTATCTGGCAGCTTCGAAAATCTCAAGCTAATCTATTGACTTTTGGAAAAAGTTAAGGTGTAGAATGTGTCCAATGTGATAATAATCATAATTTAACTGCAATAAATCATATTTTTGTTGTAAACAAAAATTAATTATACTACAACTAAAGATTGTACTAACACAGTTTTTCTTCTTGTATTAGATTAGTTAATTTATACTTTAATAATACTATGAACTATTATAATTTATAATAGTTAATATTAATAATATGTTATGTTTATACTTGTATAGAATTGATGAAAATACGTATTTAAGACACAAACGAATGAAAGTGTACAGCTTGGAAACAAATTCTGTGGTTAAGAGAAAATGGTAAGATTTTATTTTAAATTAATATATACCAACATATTTTATTTACATTCTTTGTATTATACACATTAATAGTAAAAATTACTTTTTATTTACATTTTACACTTTTAGTTTAAAGAATATAATTTTTGTATTGTTTATTGAAGTTGTCTTCAAGAATACATTATTCTACTTTAACTTATTCACTTTTTTTGCTTAGGTTTCTGGATTTATTGACGTGTATGTTTGGTATAGGATCTTGGATACTGGTCAATAGTTTATATACACAATTTCCATTACTTGTTCAAAATGCACCTGAAGGATGGAATTTACCATCATACTTATCAATAGCTGTACAAACTGGTAATTTGGGTCCATTGCTGTACAGTGTCTGGCGTAAGAAATTTGGTAACCAATATGATAGACCACTGATAATTTCAATACTGATTTTGGGTATTATATCCATGTTTTTTTTGGCAATGTTTTACAATGTTACTGGCATAATTTTTGGCAAACCACATAGCATAATATTATGTGTACTTACATTCACTATAGCATTAGTTGGTTGTACAAGTTCTGTGTTATTTATACCTTCTTTGAGTCATTATTCAGATGTATATTTAGTTACATATATGGTCGGAGAAGGCATTAGTGGATTTGTACCAAGCGTTATCGCTATTGTTCAAGGTATTGGTACAACCACATGCTATACAGTTGAACGAAATGGACAAAATATTACTGAAAAAGAACAAACAAATGCTAATTTTTCGAGTGGAACTTTTTTTACAATAATTGGAACAATAATGTGCATAAGTACAGTATCATACTTATTTCTTGAATATTTACCAAATTGCAAAAAGGAAAAAATTCAAATAAAACCAGAGAGTGATGAAGTTCATAGTACTAAATCCACACATAATTCTAATATTGTATTATTAGTTATACAAGGTGTTATTGTATTTTTTTCAAATGGATTAATGCCCAGTATTCAATCTTATTCTTGTTTACCATATGGATATGTAGCATATCATTTAGCAACAAATTTATCTAACATGGCGAATCCTATAGCTTGTTTTGTTGCATATTATACTAATCGAACATCAAAATCTGTGATATATATGTTAAGTAGTATTTGCATAGTATCTACAATTTATATGTTGATGACTGCTTTTACAAGTCCATCACCTCCTTTGAACAATTCAACTATTGGAGTAATCTTAATTGTAAGTTAAATGATTAAAAGAAAAAAATGAGTACATTATTATCCACAACAAATCATGAAGTAACTTATAATATAACTTTGTTTTGTATTTTAGGTTTTTATATGGGTTTTATTTGTTGGATGTGTTTCTTATGTGAAATTGTCAATAGCAGCAGTACTAAGAGATGAAGGCAACAAAGGATTATTCCATTATGGTTGTATTACACAAATTGGATCAACTTTTGGAGCATTAATCGGATTTTATTTAATTAATGTACTACAAATATTAAAATCATATGAACCTTGTTAATAAGATAAGATTTAAATAGGTAATTAATAAACGTTCCTTTTGAAAAATATCATTATTTTACTAGAATATTTTTTTATTATTTTTATTATGAAGAATGAATTGTAAAACAATAATAATAATAAACATACACGAAAGACTAATTACGAAAAGTTGTAGGCTGTCCAAATAAATTATTAGATATAGTGGACATTGACAATAATATTTGAGGTATATTCAACTCAAATTCTCGTTCTTCATTAAATTGACCAGTACCATTAGTTTCTGCAATATTCTATAATTTATTTTATCATTTTAAAATTATTAAATACACACTAAACATTTCTAAAATTATAAAAATTACTTACAATGCTGATATTTACTGATGCAGGAAGTGTTATGTTATGGTTTGTATTTGTAGGAATATAATCGTTAGAAACTGATACACCATAACTCACATCTTCTAGTAAATCAGCATAATTCAATCTTGCCTAAAAAAAAAGTGATACTCAGTAAAATAGTTCATAATATTAATAAATAATTAAAAGTATACATTACATGAAGTATGTATATTGTACTTCTGTTTAAGATTTATTTAATTATGATTTTTATTTTATCTGAATTTGAACAGATATTATAAGTTATATTAAAATAGCAATATAGTACTTATTGTTTATGTATAAGAAAAAATATTTTTATTTCTTGATTACTTAAATATAATATAATATATATTATTTTACAATTTTAAATTAAGTTTTTTTTTGTAAAAAATATTCAAAAATGTTATATGAATAATAATTTTGTTTAAAACAAAAATAATTACATTAGACAAATTATTTATTTTATTTAAATATTAAAGCCTAAAAATGCATTTATCACACTGTAACGTTTTAAGTTCTTGTCCATTTTGTTGATTCAAAATATATTTTACACTTTGCTATACAACTATGAAAAAGTGTGTTATTACTTGAGAATTCACTTTAATTTTTAAAAATCTTATTAAAAAGTAGTTTTTTTTTTTTTTTTTTTTAATAATTAAAATTGATTTTTGAGTATGATACATCATGCAAAAATATATTAAAGAACTATATTTGTCAGTTCAATTTTGAATCATTTTTATTATTCATTCAAATTTTAAAAACACTGTATAACATTCATTAAAATAAATAAGCTACCAATATTTTTCTATTAAGAAAAGTAAAAAAAAATAAAGTAAAATATTTATTTAATAATTAGTTCTATGAGTATTAGACAGCACATACGTTTATTTAAAAAATGTTGTGTATACTTTATACAATTAAAATGCGATTTTATAATAAATTATTTATAGCATAAACTACTAGTTTTTTTTAAGTTTTTTTATTTTGCATACTATAAAATATTACAGTAATGCAATTAAATGAAACATATAATACATTTTAGATAACTTAACTACTATGTAATAAACATAAGTATAAATTTAAATAAGGAAACCAGAAGAGTTTATGAAATTGATAATGGAAAGAATAATAGAAATGGAGCAAGAGTTGAGAAGAAGATTAGTGTTGGGAGTGATATAGTCAAAGATAAGAATGAAAAAACAACTAGAGTTGTATGTTTAAAATTAAGTATAAAGTAGACAAATTTGCTATACTGTTATTTTTTGTACATATATGATTCTCTACATCAAATATTTTTCTTGAAAACATAATTTTAAGCATTTTACTTCATACAATATTGATATAATTTGAAAAAAATAAATCTAAAACAGATGTTAACTCCTATACCTATATACCTATACATCATAACACCCATAATCAACCTTTAAACACATCGACTACTATATGACTGCCGGTGTCTGCATAATATCAGAATTTAACAGTGTTTTTACAGACGTCGGCAGTCGTATCTTGTTATTATTTATATGCCATACAACTGCAGGTGGTCATAATAACATTTAATTTTAAATTTAAATATTTTAAATGGTGTTAAATTAATAATGATTATGCTTTGATGGTGATGTAGTGGAGAACATTTCGGATTAATTGATGTATTGTTTATCTTAAACAGATATTTCTATATACCTTTAAATATTTTTGTTTTTCGATTATTTGTTCTATAAATATGCTTTTGTGTATACATTTATGAATAACATCGAAAATATAACATGGTCTAGTGAGAAAAACAATAATATGACCGCCATTGGTTGTATGGCAGTCAACATGTTAATAAAAATTATATAAAATTATTACATAAAAATATAATATGAATCTATAAGATTAATGTACATAAGAATTAGAAAAGTAAGTTAAAATACTGTAAGACTTATAAAAATTATTTGATTCTTAACAGTTTGCTAAATGACATTGAGAGGCAGTTTTAAATAATTACCGGGATGTCATCATCACTGATTTGCATGGATGGTAACAAGTTGTAAGGATAGTTCCATGTATCACGAGCCGGGGTTGCCAATTCGTCATCATCGTCGTCATCGATAGAACTCCCTGCATCAACTCCATCTATATCACCGGTGAGCTCATCCATAGTTAGATCGATGAAATCAAATAAAGGGAACGGATAAAAGAGTTTATCACTATCATCTGGATCCCGTTTCATACACATGGTGTAACAGCACTGAGTTCCACCTAAGATTTGAAACGAGAAAGGAACAAAACATGAAGGAATTGCGTCGCAGTCATAGCACCAACTACTTACCCACAGTGTTCAAATCAGATGTGTGTCCTCGAACGAAACGGGAGAAAATCGTCCTCTTCACTATATGACGAAAGCGCGTGAACAAAGACAAAGCCGATCGTAACGATATCTACGACGGATATTTGACACACCGACTTAATTTTCTTGTCCTCAAGACCACAACTAAATAGTGGTCAGAACGAAGGAGTAAGAAAAAAAAATAATAAAAACAATATGAGTTACGATGAAATGATAACATTCGTTCTACGGTAGGATTTTGATGTTTTATAAACGATTTTATCAACTAAACAGCTGAACAATCACTGTGATAACGATAATACATGGTATTCTATAAATATTAAGAGCCGATCAAATTTGTTTGTTAAACTTCATACTTTTATCGCACAATAGCTCATACAATCAAACCAAAGATTATACAATTTGTCAAATGTCCTCGTAGTATTTGGTATTTTCCTTGTCGTGATATGACGTTTGTATTAAACGATTTATCGTGAAACTATAATGCCCTTTATTACTCACTAGTTGACCCTTGCTCACTTTGTTGGGCGGTAAACATTATTATTTGTGATAAAATTATGAGTGTGGCTTAATTATAGTATATAGTAATATAGTACCGAGCTCTATGATTTATTTCCTGACCGCCAAAAGGAGGGTTATATTTTACTACATAAGTATGCCAATTTGGCTATATTACCGAGTTTCAAATGAATGAATGAAATGATTATGATTGAATAAATTGTGTTTATTTTAATTGTTCAACATTTCTCTGTATGCTATATTAGATGTAATGTTATTATTTGATAGGTACCAAAATATTTTATCTTTCAGTAGGTAGTTCCAATCCGAGATACCTAAGCCAACATATATCTGCCAATGGGAAAGAAAAACTGCTTTCGCAGGTCAATGCCCACCAAAGAGAATGTTTGACCCTAGGACTTATTAATCGTGAGGACAAAAATTATTTTAACGGGATACTGTAGCCTTTTAAACAGTACAGGTAAATCTGTCGGAATCATAGGTATCCACGGCATATGAGCCATTTGTCCCACTGCTTGGTTGTAATGGTGGCGACGATTATATTCTTTGTCTTTGTTGTCGTTTGATTTCAGCTATAGCAGTGGTTTTTTTCTATTCAATTTTTCAAAACATTTTGATTGGACTTAAGTGTTTACAATAGTGTAGAAATGCGTTTATCCATGTTCCCAACCTAGTAATCACTGGCTTAGGTGGTAAAAGTATATCAGGCACAAAAGTTTTAAAAATAAAATTAAAGAATGGAGCTTTTAAAAACAATTTTTTCATATTTGATATGAATTCGTCTACTATAAGAAAGTTTTTTTTTCTAATACTCTATGAAGAACATTAGCCAAACACGTAACATGTTCCATATTTGCATACGTACAATAATTTTATAGATTTTGTCACTTTCACCATGCATGGATCAGCGTTAGTCACAAATAGAAGTATATTTTCATGTTTTACTCCATCAGGCTACAATTAAAAGAGATTTATCGATAAATCTAACAGTGATTCTAAGGTGCGTTACCCCAGCACCCGTACTTTCGAAATCATGAATTGTAATCAAGCAGTATTATGTACTTTATTTTGTACAATTTTGTACAACCAAAATTAAATTTTGTACATCCCCCAAACCCCTCCGAAATCCAATTTCATCTTACGGGTGCTGCGGTAACGTTACCCCAGCACCCGGATCAGTTATTTTTCACAAATTTCAATTTTAAATCGCACAGTATTATGTTCTTTATTTTGTACAATTTTGCACAACCAAAATTAAATTTTGTACAACCCCTAAACCCCTCCGAAATCCAATTTCATCTTACGGGTGATTTTACATACTTTTAACAAAAACTTATTATGAACAAAGGTGTGTGAAAAAATCAAATTATAGATTCATACCTAGTAGGTTTCTTAAAAATGTTTGATTAGATATAGACATATCAGAGAGAGAGATGGAGAGGGATTTTGATGGCAGCGATGGTCCTGAATAGACGGCTAAGCTGATAAAGAAGAAGAAGAAGAAGAAGATATAGACTTTGGATGAAGAACTAGAGAACGTTCCTCAATTTTTGGTGACGTTAGTCCCCCTCAACATTTTTCCACATTAACCACTGGGCATGACAAATATAAAACGATGTTTTTTTTTTCTTCTTATCAGAAAATAAATCATCTGTTAACAAATGAAAAAATGTAATATGGTATTAATATATAAATATATGAATGAATATATTTAACTATTATTAAAATAATGCACTTACTTAATATAATTGACATAATTTTAAAACTTGATATCTGAGTACCTACCTACCTAATATCTTCTTTTGATAACTACTTATTGAATTATTCAAATTAGTCAACAACAACTATTCCTACCTAAAAGGAAGTGCGGTATCTTCGATAAAAGTATCTTAGATACAATATTGATACAAGATACTCGATAGCACCCGTAAAATGAAATTCTGGGGCGTTTGGGGGTTGTCCACAGTTGTACAAAATAAAGTACGTAATACTGTACGATTTAAAGTTGAAATTTGTAAAAAATAACTGATCCGGGTGCTGGAGTAACGTTACCGCAGCACCCGTAAGATGAAATTGGATTTCGGAGGGGTTTGAGGGTTGTACAAAATTTAATTTTGGTTGTACAAAATTGTACAAAATAAAGTACATAATACTGCTTGATTACAATTCATGATTTCGAAAGTACGGGTGCTGGGGTAACGCACCTGTGATTCTATGGTTAGCTTTTTCTAGAAGTTCAGAATTTAAAAGGAAAGTTAAAAACCTATCACTTTGGCATTATTTTGGAAGACATAAAATAATAAAACATTTGAAAAAATGGCTAATATTTTTCTAGAATATCTATCTGTGTAGCTAAACTACAATAAGAACTCGATCGCTATGCGCATGTGTATATTTGTGCAGTGGCAGACTGGGAGAAAAAACAGCCCGGGAAAATCATAATTTTAGAGGCCTTCGGTTTACTAACAGTCTAATATATAAAAAATATAATATAATAATTATATAAATATAATAATTTAATATATACAGGTTTTACATTTTTAATTATTTAAATAAATTGATATAAAACAAAATAAAATAACTATTGTCAATTTGTATATACTTTAGTAATTGTTGTGTATACAATTTAAATTTAAATCAATTTTACTTTAATAAGAAAGTTTATTATTTAATAAATCACTCTTAGTTTTTAACATATTAATAACATCATCATTGTCAATACTAAATAAAACATTTTTTCGACTGCCATCATCATAAATGCGTCCAATTTTTCTTCACTCATTGAATTTCTCAGACGAGATTTAATTATTTAAAGAATATATTAAGAAAATATAAAGAAAATTATAATTTTTATATCTTATATAAAGAAAATTATCTCTCGTATGCTACATCTCCTACATTAATAATTTTTATAAAAATTCAATTAGATCTTTAAAATAAAATACATAACATTTATTGGAAACTTTCCAACTGCATACTTACTTAAGTACACGGCAATGTCAATAAGTATTGACAAGCCATGGTCAAGTAATGATATGTATCACTATATAAATTGTATTTTATCAGAACATTATAGCAGCATACCACACAATTCTTGCAGGATTTACATTATAATTTAACAGTGTTATTTTTCTCATTATTTTCTTCATTTTCATTTTCACTTTCATTTAATTGCATTTCAAATGATTCTGGTTATGATTTTTTTTAATCCATTCTAGTTTTTAATAAAACTATGAAATTTCGTTCTTAGTTGATCATAACTTATATCAGAATCAAATTTACATAAAACTTCATACATTTTTTTTTAAAGTATTCGGTGGTATATTTTGTTTTTGCAAATCTTCAAAATGATTGGATGATAAAAACTTTAGATCTTCATACAAAGACTTATTAGTTGAAAATTGATTTTCTATACTAGATATTGTTTGATCTAAAATTATATTATAAACTTCAACACTATACCTTTTTTCGGACGCACCGCAGCTCCGCATGAATAAAAATATTTTGTGAATCCGTAACTCCGCATGCACCGTATCTCCGCACGGTTGAAAATACAAACGCACCGTATCTCCGCACGGTTGAAAAAACGAACGCACCGTATCTCCGCATTCTAATAATATTTTTAACACCAAAAGTTCCCATGCCATATCGGTGTAAAACCATGTTGAAATTAAACTATTATATCTGCAAAGCAATATCTTATCATTATCGTGTACCGATTAATTTCTCGTGTCTTTGTAACTCAACGAATTGACAGTGATCACTGATCAGTTGTCTATCAGGTTTAGATTTCAAATTTATTTTATAAAGTTTTACTTTTACATTTAAAAATGGCAAGTGAAATAAGTTTTATATACAGTCAACGAAAAAATGTGCTGTTAGTGAAAAATAATTATAAATATTCCAAATATACACAATTAAAATCAGGCGAAACTGGATGGAAGTGCATACAAAAAACATGTAAAGCAAAATTATACACAATTGGCGTTGATAATAATTTTTCGAGAGAATCAGGTACACATGAACACGAAAATATCGAGACCAATATTATTGTTCGACAAACAATAAGTAATGGTATAAAACGAAAGGGACTTGATTATATTAATGATCGTCCCTCCAAGTTAATAAAACTTGAAATAGCTACTAATGTAGTAGCAGCGTCAACTTTAACATGTAAAGACACAAAATTAATAAGAGATAGCATTTCTCGTGAACGCATACGAAATTTACCGAAGCTTCCAAAATCAATTTCTGAAGTACATGAATATATAAATAACACTAAGCCGAAAACAGTAAAAGACGAATATTTTATTATAACAAATGACTCATTAGATCATATAATTATATTTTCATGCGATTCAAATTTAAATTTTATGTGTGATTCTCAGACCTTATACGTTGACGGTACATTTAAATACTGTACGAAATTTTTCCATCAATTATTCAGTATTCATGCATATCGTAATGGAGTATTTGTACCGGTTGTGTTCTGTTTGCTTTCAAATAAAAATAAAGATACATATCTAGCCATTTGGGAAATACTTCAAGAAAAATGCTCATCATTAAACAAATGTTTGCAGCCAACAACATTAGTGATCGATTTTGAAACAGCAATTCATTCAAGTGTGAAAGATATATTTCCTAATATAAATATAATTGGATGTCGTTTTCATCTTAGTCAATCATGGTACGTATAGATAATATATTTGTAGGTATAACTTATACTTATTAATTATTTTTAATTTGTTAATAGGTGGAGACGAATACAATCAGTTGGTCTTGTCCAAGAATATAAAAACAAAGAATCCGACATAGGAAAGTGGCTTAGACAATTATTTGGTCTTATGTATCTGGATCCTAATGAAGTTGAACCATGTTTTGAAAATGACTTTAAAAATGACCAACCCAAAGATGTACGAATTAAAAAAATTATTACATACTTAGAAAAAACATACATAACAAACGATGCAACATTTCCACCCAGTATTTGGGCCAAAAAAGAAGCGACGTTGGAGAGAACTACAAACAACTGTGAGTCTTTTCACACCAAATTTGGTGATTTATTTACATCAGCACATCCAAATATTGCTGTATTCATTAAACATTTATTAGCTATGCAGACGGATTCTTATATAAGAATGAATTCTGCCGATAATAACGAAAGTAGGATAATTAGAAGTAAACAAAAAAATTGTATACAATTTATAAATAAAAAAATCGAATTATATAATAACAACCAAATAGATAGATATAGTTTTGTAAAAAGTTTGGCTTCATTTAATAATATTTTATTTTAATTTATTTTAACTTACATTATAATTTTAATGATTTTTTGTTGTATGCATTAATTATTATTAATTTTATATTTTATAATTACCTAGTATTACCTAATATTATTTTTATTGTATTTTTTATTTAAGAGGACGCCACACCAAAAGTGAAACGTAAACAACGACCGATAGAACGCGCTATTAGGTGTTTTCACGCGGCGCAAGCACGCGACGGACGCACACAGAGTCATAGTTGTTATCGCGTGATCGACAAAACGGTCTAAAAATAATCAACATGCGGGCGAGTATTTTATTGTTTCATGAACCGTCTAGAATGCAGATAATGAAAAAATAATATAATGTCGATTATAATATCTCCATAATATTCAATATTGGTATACTTTTACTAATACAGATGGGCATTATTTTCAAACAAAACAAGTTTTTTTAAGTGTTTAAGGCGTTTTTTTTACGGATTATTATATTGTAAAATGTATTATGTTCAATGAGAAAGGGTTAAAACTTAAACTTCTAACCCTTTCTTTTAGGCATTTGTAAAGTGAGAGTATAATATTATTGTATTTGGTAGATTAAATTGGTATATATACATATTATCATAAATCAATTACGAACTACATATGATAAATAATTATCGTATTTTGTTATGTAGGTAAACTTTATTCATAATTTTGTTCTATAAAATATAATATTATATTATATTATATTTTTTTTTTTGTCGTCAATACATTTTTGTATGTGAATTGGTTCACGTATATCACTTTTTAATAATCTTTTCCCAAATTGAGGATCTACGATTTCTGGAAGCAAACATTCTCTGTAAAACCTAAAGATCATAAATTATAATTTAAAAAATTACGATTATTATAAAATAATATATTTTTACTACATAATATAAAAAAAATCTTACAGTGTTAGTTTATTTTCCATTTCTGTCCGCCAAAACTTTTCATCGTAATGTATACATTCATATTGTAACCAATTTGGTGTATAAACAAAAAAATAACAAATTTGTTTTTGACAAATTCTAAGTTGTCCCATGACCTGGTAGAAATAATAACTGTCCTTTTTTAGGGACATTTTTCCATTTACTAATTCTACATAAAGAAGCTAAAAATAAATAAAAATAAATGAATAATTATAGTTTATTACAATTATTTACCTAAACATTTTTTTAAATTTTAATATGCATCATATCATCATTTATAAGTAGATTGCCACTAACTTGTTTATTGTCTATGGCTTCTTTTATATTGCTTGTATTTTTAGCAGCATAAGGACATTTAATTTCCACAAGAGCTTTATTTTCAATTATACCATCTATAAAATATATAAAAATAATAATAATTATTATCAATTGAATATATTTATAACACAATACCCGGCGAAGCTCCAAGAAATGCTATTTCGTGATCCACAAAAAATCCACAAGAATCTATATTTTTTTTTAACATAATGGAAGCTAGTATTAGTGCTTCAGATTCAAACTTTTTCCCATATTCCAATTGTTTAATATTTTGAAACTGTGTACCATATAATAATGTATGTACTGTATTTTTGCAAGATGTAGTCTGCCTCATTTTACACACTTTTCCAAA